>JAVDOI010000010.1:24188554-24470506 GCA_032191485.1 Leptoclinus maculatus | reverse complement strand
GTAATTATGTGTGGTATTTGTTATAAATGTACGTAGGTACATAGAGGGTGATAAGAAGGCTGTACTTGGAGTGCCTTAGGACCCAGGGAGTGGAGGTGATGCATGGAACCTGTAGTTCCTGCACCGTGGCAGTAACCTGCACGAGGAAGTTAAGCTAATAAAGAGTTTAGTTAAGAGCAGTTTGTTCTCTCGTGCTATATGTTCATTTAACACAAACACCACAATATGTACGTTTAATATTGTCACGACTAATCCTGTAACCGAGACGAACGCTCGTGTGGTGTGTGTGTTGTGTGAGAGAGAGAGAATGATTAATGAGTGTGTGATGAGTGTTGTGCGTGTGATTGTGTGTGTGTGTGTGTGTGTGGTGTGTGTGAGAGAGAGGAGAGAGAGAGAGAGGAGAGTGTGTGCGTGAGTGTGTGTGAGAGAGTGAGAGAGATGTGCGTGTGAGAGAGAGAGAGAGTGTGTGCGTGTGTGTGTGTGTGAGAGGAGGAGAGAGTGGCTTGTGTGGGTGTGTGTGAGAGAGAGAGAGAGGTGGCGTGTGTGTGTATTGTGAGATGAGAGGAGAGTGTGCGTGTGAGAGAGAGAGAGAGTGTAGTGCGTGTGTGTGTAGAGAGAGAGAGAGGAGGTGTGCCTGTTAGAGAGATGAGAGAGTGTGTGCGTGTGTGTGTGTGTGAGAGGAGAGAGAGTGTGCGAGTGAGAGAGAGATGAGAGTGTGTGCGTGTGGTGTGTAGAGTGAGAGAGAGTGTGCGTGTGAGAGGAGAGGGAGAGAGGTGTGTGCGTGTTGTGTGTGTGAGAGAGAGAGAGTGTGCGTATGTGTGTGTGTGTGAGAGAGATGAGAGAGTGTTGCGTGTGTGTGTGTGGTGAGAGAGAGAGAGAGTGTGCGTGTGTGTGTGTGTGAGAGATGAGAGAGTGTGCGTGTGTGTTGTGTGAGAGAGAGAGAGTGATTGAGTGTGTATTGTGAGTGTGATTGAGTGTGTGTGTGTGTTGTGAGAGAGAGAGTGTTTTGTGTGTGTGATTGAGTGTGTGTGTGTGTGTGTGTGAGAGAGAGAGAGTGTGCGTGTGTGTGAGTGTGTGTGAGAGGAGATGAGAGTGATTGAGTGTGTGTGAGTGTGATTGAGTGTGTGTGTGTGTGTGTAGGAGAGAGAGAGAGTGTGCGTGTTGTGTGTAGTGTGTGAGAGAGAGAGAGAGTGTGGCGTGTGTGTGTGTGAGAGTGAGAGAGAGGAGTGTGCGTGTGTGTGTGTGTGAGAGGAGAGAGGTGTGCGAGTGTGGTGTGTTGAGAGAGAGAGAGTGATTGAGTGTGTGTGAGTGTGATTGAGTGTGTGTGGTGTGTGTGAGAGGAGTGTTTGTGTGTGTGATTGAGTGTAGTGTGTGTGTGAGTTGTGTGACGAGCCGGAGAGTAGGAGCGTCGTGTGTTGTGTGTGAGAGAGAGAAGAGAGTGATTGAGTGTGTGTGGTAGTGATTGAGTGTGTGTGTGTGTGTGTGTGAGAGAGAGAAGAGTGTGCGTGTGTGAGTGTAGTTGTGAGAGAGTAGTGTGAGAGAGAGAGAGTGTTGTGTGTGAGATCGACGTGTCACCGTGGGGAGGGGGGGGGGGGGGGGGCACAGCAGCAGCAAGAGAACGAAGTGACGCTCTTCTATTGGTGGTGCCGTTTAGAAGGAGGGGGCCAACCCTTTCACTATGGTTAACTGAGTTGTAGTTTGAGATATGAGGAAGTGAAGGAGGAAGTTGGGGTCACACCTACATGTCACTCATACATTCTCTAACGCTCCATTTTGTCTCCAGCTGTAAGGCTGTAAACAGCCGACTGTTGGGTTTTAACGGGTCTTCTATTGATTTTGATGAGTTCATGAGTTAAACCTCTGTGATTAGAAGCTGAGACTACAACGGCCATGTTGCTTTCTGGATTTCATCCTTCATATATCCTCAGGAGTATGAATGCTGAATATTAAATAACTATTTACAGTAATGTGTGAAGAACATGAGAATGTAACATATCATGGGCTCCTGTGAAGGGATAAGAGTCAGATTATAAACAAATTTGAAAGATGGAACATTTAAAGATGTGAAGATTACATTCATTGAGCTCTGAAGATGATCACTCACCTGATGCTTTTACTCTCTTTCCATTTTGCAAAGGACGTGTGTGTGTGTGTGTGTGAGTGTGTGGTGTGTGTGTGTGTGTGTGTGTGTGTGTGTGTGTGAGGTAGCAGTATTGATGAGGTTATTGTTCTGCTGTCACTCTTTATAGTTCAGGAGTGAGACAGTTCTCGTCTCTCTGTCTCTGTCTATATCTTCTTGTCTGTCATCTGTCTCTGTCTCTCTGTCTGTCTGTCTTCTGTCGGTATCTCTGTCCCTATCTGTCTCTCTGTCTCTGTCTCTGTCTCTCTCTCTCTTCTCTACTCTCTGTCTCTCTCTCTCACGATCTCTCCTCTCTCTCTCTCTCTCATATCGTCGTCTCTCTCTCCTCTCTGTCTCACCCCCCCTCTCTTCTTTCGCTCCCCTCTCTCTGTCTCTGTCTTCTCTGTCCTCTTGTCCTGTCTCCGTACTGCTCTGTCTCTGTCTCTCGTCTCCTTCTGTCTCTCTGTCTGTCATCTCTCTCTCATCATCGTCTCTCTCTCTCTCTGGTCTCTCTTTCCTCTCTCTCTCTCTCTCTCTCATCTCTCTCTCACTCGTCTCTCTCGTCTCTGTCCTCTCTGTCTCTCTGCTCTGTCCTGGTCATCTCTGTCTCCTGTCTCTCTCTCTCTGTCTCTCGTCTCTCATCTCTCTCTTCTCTCTCTCGTCACTCTCTCATCTCCTCTCTTCTCTATGCTCTGCTCTCTCTCTCCTCTCCTTCTCTCTCTCTCTCTGTCTCCTCTCTTCTCTCCTCTGCTTTGCTCGGCTTCTCTCTTCCTGGTCTCTTTCTCTCTTCTCGGTCTTTCCTCGCTTCTCTCTCGTCTCTCTCTGCTCCCCTCGTCTTGCACTTCTCTCCTCTCTCTTGCTCCCGTCCTCTTCTGTTCTTGCTTCTCGTGCTTCCGTCTTCGCTCGTCGCTCTCTGCCTCGCTTCTTCCTCCTGTCTCTGCTCTGATCTCTCTCTCTCTCTACTCTCAAGTTGGTCTCTTTGTTCTCTCTTCCTGCCTCTCGCTCTCTTTCCTCTCTCGTAGGCTCTCTCGTCTGTTTTCTCTCTTGCGCTTCTCTCTTCTCGTCTTCTCTCGTTCTCCCTCCGTCTCTCTCTCTCTGCTGCTCCTTCTCCTCTCCTCTCTCTTCTCTCTCTTCTCTCTCTCTCCGCGTCGCGTTCGCCTTCTCGTCTCTTCTGCTCTCTCTCTGTCTTCTCGCTGCGTGATGCTCTTCTCTTTCTCTCCTCTGTCATCTCTCTCTCTCTATCACTCTCCTCTTCTCTCTCTCTGCTCTCGTCTCTCTCCTTCTCTCTCTCTTCTTCTCTTCTCTCTCTCTCCTCCCTGTCATCTCATTCTCGCTCTCACTCTGTCTTCTGCACTCTATCTCCTCCCTGAACCGGCTCTCCCTTCATTAGTCTGAGTCTCTTTGTTGTACCATATTTTTCCCGCTCCCCGGCCGCCCGGTGCTCCAATCCCCGCTCTCCAACTCTCCCGCCATCATCAACGTCCCATTTGGATACCTTGCCCTGCGCGCTGCTCCTCTTGCCCTCCCCTCCTCCCATGTCTCCCCTCCCCGTCTCTTCTCTGTCTCCTCCTCCTCTGCCCTCCTCTCCATCTTACAACCTCGTTCTCTGCCCCCCTCCTCCTCCCGTCCTGCCCTGGCGCCTCTCCTCAGGGGGCTCTCCCTCTCCTCCTCCTCGTAGGCTCTCGTTGCGCACCTCCTCATCCTTCTATACCTCGTCATCCCTCGTCTCTCCCGCCGTCCGGTCCTCCTCCCTCTCCCTCCATCGCCCTCTCCCTTCCCTCCTCCTTTCCTCCCATCCCACTCTCTCTCCTGCTCTCTACTCGGGTCTGCTTCTCTCACCTCTTCCTCTCGCTCCTCTCCATCATCCCGTTCTGACGGGCTGTACCTCGATGTGCGGCACCTGCCCAGGGTGGCGGAATTGGGCACTGTCCCCAACTGCTGACCCCTTCTTTTCATCGATCCTTCGGCGTTCTCCTTCGTGTCCCGACGTCGCCTTCGTTCTCTCGTCAGTTTCTTCGTTGCAGTGCGGGAGCTCTTTACCGTATGCCTCGATCTCTCGCGGTGCGCTGTCAGGGATTCTCTTCCCATGGGTGCAACTGGTGGTCTCGGTCACCCGCCTCTGCTCCTGTCTCTCCTTCCCCGCTGTCTCGGTTGAATCCGACCCTCTCGCTGGGTCTTTCAGTAATCTGGGTCCCTGCGTCCTCTCTTCACGATTAACCCGTTTGACTTGTTCGTGCATCTAGTCATGTCCCTCACTGGGGGATCGTGTCTGAATCGGTCTCTCTCTCTATCTCTCTGTCCTCTTCCCATCTCGCCCCCCCCTCTCTGTCATCTTGCGTCCCTAGTCTGACAATCTCGTCTCTCGCTCTATCTATCTGAAGTCCTCAGTCGTTCGTCAGCCTGGGAGTCCGCTGGTGATTCTTCAGTCTCGTCTGTCTCCATCTCCCTTCCTCCTCCCACTTCTCTCGTGTCTTTCATCTCTACTGGGGTGGTCGGCTCTCGCCATCGCGCACATCATCTCGGGGTGGGGTCTGGGTTCGTGTTCTGGTGTGTGTTCTACTCTCGTCCACTCAGTCGTTCCTCGTGGTCCTGTTCCTTGTCCTCTTTCTCGGACTCCTAGGGGGTCCGTTCCGCCAGGCTCGCTTCCATCCCTCTTCTCTCCCTCTCTTTTCGGCGTTTCTCTTGCGGGTGTTCTCCTCCGGGCGTCGTATCCCCTGTATGCTCTCTTCATCGATCTCGGACTCTGTCTCTCGTGTCTCCCCACGCCCGGGTGGCTGTCTCGGTCGTCACGCGTCTCTCTCTGGGTCTCTGCTTTGTCTGACTCTCGGCCTTTTCTTGTCTTGTCTATCTGGCTTTCTTCTACTTGGTCTGCCTCTCTTTCCATCTCTTTCTCCGGACGATCGGTTTGGCTCGCCGCCTCGTATGTTCTGGCTTGCTGACCTGTTCGGTCCCTCGTTGTGGCTCTCTCGTCTCGTTCCTCTCCTGTCCGGCTCATCTTAGGGTCCTCTCCTTTCTTTCCTTCTCCGGCTCGTCTCGGTTCGTAAATGGTCTAGTGTCCGTCTGTCTCTCCTCTGTCTCGGTCGTCCCTCTCTGTCCTCTCTGACTCTGTCGTCTCCGTCTCGTCATTCTCCACTCCCTCTCTTCTTCTGTTCTCTTCTCTTCGTTCCGCTGTCGGGTTGGCTCCGTCGCATGCTTTCTGTCTCTCTGTCTCCTCCGTCCCTCTCTCTTCGTCTCGGCTGTCTGTGACGTTCTGTGGGTGCTGTCTCTCCCTCGTTGGTCGGTGGTCGGCGTGCTCCGTCTCACTGCTCTGGCTCTCCCCTCGGCGGTGGGGGCGCTCATGTCGATCATTTGATCTTGCCTGTCTCTACTTAGGGTATTGCGCACATACCTCGCTATTCGATTGTCCTCATCCCTCATCCTTTCACCGTTTTCTGGGTCTCATCTCCCACTCATTCTCCTCGCTGCTCATTCTCCACTGCCTCTCTTCTTGAGAGGTATGCGTCCACTGCTATTCTATCTATTACAGTCTGGACTCTTCTTCTCGTGTCTCCTCTCTGTCTCCCTCCATCTGTCTCTCTTCTCTCCCCGTCTTCCACTTCTCTCTCTCTCTCTCGGGTCCCATCCTCTCGCGACTCGGGTGTTTCTCTATCCTGTGTGTCCTCTGTCTCTCTGGTCTCTCCTTGCGGAGCGCGCTCGGTCTCCTCTCTCCCCTCCGTCTGCGTCCTCTCCTTCTGCCTAATTCGCTGCGCGGCTTACCCTCGCATTGTGTTAGCCCGCCTCTCCTCCCTTCGTAGCGCTGCTCTCTCGCCGGCTCCCGTCTCCCTCTTCTCACAACTCATCCGCCCCCTGCCCTCCCCCTCTCTCTCCCTCTCCCTCGCTGCTCTCACTCTCTCTCTCTCTCCAGTGCATGCTGGGAGTGAGCGTTGTGTGAGTGAGTTGCTGAGCGAGTGGGTTTTTCGACCTTTATATTTTCTTTTCCCTAGTTTATGTGTATTACTTTAATGTGGTTTGTTAGTTGGTTTTCTCTTTAAGTTGGTTTAGTCTTTGTTGGGTTGTTTGTTTGGTGTGTTTTTCCTCCTGCCGGTGTCTCGCCGGTCGGCGTCCTATGACGTCATGGTAAATGGGGAAAGTTTGTCCCACCTCACGAGAAAGCACGGCATTAAGATCAGCGTCGGCTTCCCGTGCAGCGTGGAGGACATTGGGCTGGCTGTGGGGGAGATGGTCGGACACAGCAGCGTGAAATCGGCCGCTCGGATGAACGGCGCCGTGGTCATCTTCCTGGACCAGGTGGAGAAGATGAACCGAGTCATCGAGACGGGCCTCACGGTAAACGACATGTTCGTACAGGTGTTGCCGCTGGTGCAACCGGCCACGAAGGTGGTTCTATCTAACGTCCCTCCGTTCATCACTGACGAGTTTCTCAGCAGAGAACTCTCCAGACACGGAAAAGTGGTGTCACCGATCAAGAAGATCTGGTCTGGATGTAAGTCTCATTTGCTGAAGCACGTGGTGTCTCACCGCAGACACCTGTATATGATACTTAACAACCGGAATGAGGAGCTCAACCTCCGCTTCCACGTTAAAGTAGATGATTATGATTACGTGATTTTTGCATCATCGTCAGCGATGAAATGTTTCGGTTGCGGTGAGGAGGGGCATACCGTGAGGGCCTGTCCGAGGCGGGGGGACCCGGCTCCACCTGACCCGGGTGTGGCGCTCGGCGCTGTGGCGGGGCCGTCAGCCGCTCCACCGGTGGCAGGGGAGCGGCGGGGACACCTCCCGCTGCGGGCCCGGCTGCGGCATCTGAGCGGCCGGTTCCGGCGCCGCGGGCCGCGCCTCGCCGCGCCGCTGCTGTGCCTGACCCACACGGGGTGAGTATGAATGAGGTGCATGGTGTGAGTGAGGTTGTCCAGGACAGTGAGGGAGAAGCTTTGGGTAAGGTGGGAGGTGGTGAGGATGGAGGAGAAAGAAAGAAAAAGGGTGAAAACGGTGATAATGATAAACCTGTAGACCTAACGGAGCAGGTTAGTGGAACACAGGAGTCAGGTGAGGGAGGAGAAGCACAGGCGGGTGGAGAACTGAATACGGGGGAGGAGCAGGTGGAAGAGGTTGAGATGCTGGAGGAGGAAGCAGGGGAACCAAAATCTGCAACTAAGAGGAAACAAAGAAACAAAACACAGGCAGTGAGGCTAAAGCCAGTAAGGTTGAGGAGAACAAAGAGACGGGGAGGAGGAGGCACAGTCTGATGACAGTGAGGACTGTGTGTCAGACAGCAGTGAGGTTCAGAGTTTGAATCCAAGTAACAGTCAGAGGGAAGAAACGTACACTGTAGAGTTCATACAAGCCTTTTTGGAAAAAGTTAAAAATAAGAAAAAGTAAAAAATTGAGCAGTATCTCCCAGATCTGGTTTTATTTTACACCTCAGCCAGACTCCACATGAGCCAGAAGGAGTCTGGCTTCACTGATCAGGAGGTTACTAGACTGAAGAAACTTGTGCTGAAAGCTAAAAGAGCAATTAATGATGGCCATGGAAAAACTCCAATGTGTGTTTTAATTAATTTATTGGTTTTAACTTTTGGTTTTATTTCTTTACTCACAATGGATACTTTTAAAGTCGGCAGTTTAAACGTAAATGGAGCCAGAAATGTTAAGAAGAGAACATCTATTTATGAATTTAAAAAAATGAAAGGTATTGATGTTCTCGTCTTACAGGAAACACACAGCGACAGCACCAATGAGGCAGACTGGAGGAGGGAGTGGGAAGGGGAAGTCCTCTTAAGTCACAACACGTCCCTCAGTGGAGGAGTGGGCTTCCTCTTCTCCAGGTCCTTTACTCCAGTCTCACTGGAGGTCAACACATCATCGAGGGGAGGTTGTTTTTAGTGAAGGTGTGACCTTTTTACTGCTGTTTTTATCAATGTGTGCTCCAACAATCGGTGCAGAGAGGAAGCTGTTCTTACTAAAAGTTAATGATGTTTTAAATGGCTGTGCCTCGGAGGATCTTTTATTCTTGGGGGGGGATTTTAACTGTACAGAGGATGCGTCTGCAGACCGCAACCACGCAGAGCCACATCCAGCTTCACAGCATGTTCTGAGGCAGCTGGTCCATTCTCATGGCCTGGTGGATGTGTGGAGGAGGATGCATGCAGACTGCCGACAGTACACATGGTCCCACCTTAGAGAGGGTAGGATCTCCTCAGCCAGGTTAGACGTTTTTATGTTTTTAAGCATAATTTTAATATTTTTAAAATGTGTAGTATTGTACCTGCTGGTTTACGGATCATTCTTTGCTTTTATGTGATGTGTTCATTAGGAACATTTGACCTAAAAGTGCGTACTGGCATTTTAACTCAGTCTTAACCTTTGATAAGAAGTTTAGAGAGGTCCTTATTTATTTCTGGGGTGTTTGTAGGCAGAGGAAGAGTGATTTTAACAGTCTTAGGCAGTGGTGGGACCATGGTAAGATTGAGATTAGGCTCCTCTGCCAGCAGCACACCTTCAACGTCACCGAGACATCACCAGATCTATGAAGGACCTGGAGACTGATATAGTGGAACTAGAGAGTTTAAGTGAGTCTACAGGAGATCGAGGACATATTGAAGTCCTCAAGATAAAAAAAATGGCGTTGTCCGACCTGTTAGACCAGGGATGTCAAACTCAAATACACAGCGGGCCAAATTCAAACATTGGTACAAGTCGAGGGCCGAACTGGTTCAATGTTTATTGCAAAACTCATTGAAATGAACTTATTGCACATATTGAACCTGGAACTAACAAAGCTTAAGTTATTGCCTATAAAAACAACATTAAACATGAAATCAATGAAACATTCATTTCTCATGGCTCTATCTGCAGCTTTTCCAGAGTCATTTCTAATGAAGACATTTTTCCACAGGCCAACAACAGACAAAAAATAATTTCCTCCAAAGAAAAACCAAACATGCCCTGTGGTCCAAGAAAAAAAGTGCAAAAAGGAAACGTACATTAAAGCTCAGTTTGCTGCTCTGTGATGCACACTAGTCTAAGCCAGATACTTGGCATCTCATCTTGGATGCAAGTTGATCAATGTTTGGGGTCAGGCTCTGAGCTGAGGACATCCTCAGGATCGAGTGAAGGTGTTCATCAGTAAGACGACTCCTGTGTGATGTTTTGTTCATCTTCATCAAGGAGAACAGTTGTTCACACAGGTATGTGCTGCCAAACATAGAGAGCATTTGAGCAGCTTGGGTACGCAGCTGGGGCATTGTGTCGGGGATGAAACGTGGAAACTGTGCAGCGCCCACAGAGTCATACTTTGCCTTGAGTGTGTCACTACATTGGAGTTCAATCAGCTCCATTTGGAGGTTGGTTGGTGCGCTTTCCACGTCAGCTGCAAATGGATTGCTGAGCAATTCAAACCTGCTGTTTCGGGCTTCAAAGTCGGCAAATCGCCGCGTGAAGTCGGCACCGAGTATGCTGAGTTTTTCAGCAAACTGTGCACTTGAGAACACGGCGGTAGAGACCTGCTCTTTCATAGTTTGGCAGCACGGAAAATGGCTCAAGTTTTCTTGCAGCATCTGCGTCTCCCACAGGCGCAGCTTGGTTTTAAAAGCCCTCACTGCAGCGTACACGTCTGTGATCACATGGCCTCGCCCCTGAAGCTGCAGGTTGAGCGCATTGAGATCGTGATGTCACACAGAAACGTAACTTTTTATCCCGGAGCTCTGTTGTCTTTCCCTTTGCTTTCCATGAACTGACAGATCTCCTCATGCAACTCCAAACATCTTTTCAGCACTTTTCCTTGGCTTAGCCATCGCACCTCTGTGTGATAGGGCAAGTCACCATATTCTGACCCCAACTCCTCCAGAAAAGACTTGAACTGGCGGTGATTTAAACCTTTGGCTCTTATGAAGTTAACCGCTCGTGTTATGGTGCTCATTACATGTTCCATGTTCAAGGCTTTGCCACACAACGATTCCTGGTGTATGATGCAGTGATAAGCTGTCAGCTCACCTGCGCCGTTTTCCTCCCGCATCTTCTCCCGGATCCTGCCCACCAATCCATTCTTTTGACCGCACATCACGGGCGCTCCATCTGTCGTCAGTCCCACAAGTTTATCCCAAGGCAGCCCCATTTCATTTACGGTTTTTAGTCTGTTTAATGTGGTTTTTACTGAAAGGGTTTTTATCATGGGAGCTGCCTACAAAAAAACGGGAAAAGAAAAGTGGCAGCTCCTCAACTATCTTTCAGGAGAAGCCAAGATGGCAATTTATTTAAGTAGAAAGAAGAGAGTGGAGGGCAGGAGGCCAGGTCAGTGTCTGTGCAACATCAGGACCAGACTGGCTGGAGTTCAGGTTTATAGACACATTGGAGACTTAGAGGCTTTTAAACAGCGCTGGTGTTTTAATGACATTGTTTGTTCTGTGGTCAATGACGAGTTAATGTTTGCACAAGTTTTTATCAGATAGTAGTATATATACATTTTTTAAACAACCTGTGAATTTTATGCATTAGCACTTAATTTGAATTGTTGAAATTGTTTCAACTATAAATATGTAAATTAAGTGTTTTTAAAAAATCTAAATCTCTCCTTCTTCTTCTTCTTCTTCTTCTTCTTCTTCTTCTTCTTCTTCTTCTTCTTCTTCTAAGTTTTATGGCAGATGTCATCCAGTGAAAGGTGCATTACCGCCACCTACTGTATTGGAGTCTCTGTCTCAATTTCAATTCAATTCCATTTGCTTTATTGGCATGAACGTTTTGCCAAAGCATCAAACAAATTAAACATACAATAATATTAATACACAATAACATTAATATAACATCTAGATTGATTATTCATTTTATATATATATATATATATATATATATATATATACACACAGTGTGTGTGTGTGTATGTGTATATATATACACACACAGTGTGTGTGTGTGTGTGTAGGTCACTCACTGTCCCTCAGGTTGTGGCATGTTAATACATGTTGGGCAGCAAGATACTTCCTATCTCCTCCTCCTATACTTCCCATCTCCTTCTCCTATACTTCCTATCTCCTTCTCCTATACTTCCTATACTTCCTATCTCCTTCTCCTAGGAGTATTTTTAATTTTGAGATGTCACTAAGTTCTTTAAAATCTGAAATTACAGAGTTGAATTTGTTAAAGTACATGTTTCTAATTTTATTGAATGTTTCACATTTTAGGAGGAAGTGCATCTCTGTCTCAGCCTCACCTGTCTCTCTGTCTCAGCCTCACCTGTCTGTCTGTCTGTCTGTCTCAGCCTCACCTGTCTGTCTCTCTGTCTCAGCCTCACCTGTCTGTCTCTCTGTCTCAGCCTCACCTGTCTGTCTGTCTCTCTGTCTCAGCCTCACCTGTCTGTCTGTCTCAGCCTCACCTGTCTGTCTGTCTCTCTGTCTCAGCCTCACCTGTCTGTCTCTCTGTCTCAGCCTCACCTGTCTGTCTGTCTGTCTGTCTCAGCCTCACCTGTCTGTCTGTCTGTCTCAGCCTCACCTGTCTCTCTGTCTCAGCCTCACCTGTCTCTCTGTCTCTCTGTCTCAGCCTCACCTGTCTCTCTGTCTCAGCCTCACCTGTCTCTCTGTCTCAGCCTCACCTGTCTGTCTGTCTCTCTGTCTCAGCCTCACCTGTCTGTCTGTCTCTCTGTCTCAGCCTCACCTGTCTCTCTGTCTCTCTGTCTCAGCCTCACCTGTCTCTCTGTCTCAGCCTCACCTGTCTCTCTGTCTCAGCCTCACCTGTCTCTCTGTCTCTCTGTCTCAGCCTCACCTGTCTGTCTGTCTCTCTGTCTCAGCCTCACCTGTCTGTCTGTCTCTCTGTCTCAGCCTCACCTGTCTCTCTGTCTCAGCCTCACCTGTCTCTCTGTCTCTCTGTCTCAGCCTCACCTGTCTCTCTGTCTCAGCCTCACCTGTCTGTCTGTCTCTCTGTCTCAGCCTCACCTGTCTCTCTGTCTCAGCCTCACCTGTCTGTCTGTCTGTCTGTCTCAGCCTCACCTGTCTGTCTCTCTGTCTCAGCCTCACCTGTCTGTCTCTCTGTCTCAGCCTCACCTGTCTGTCTGTCTCTCTGTCTCAGCCTCACCTGTCTGTCTCTCTGTCTCAGCCTCACCTGTCTGTCTGTCTCTCTGTCTCAGCCTCACCTGTCTGTCTGTCTGTCTCTCTGTCTCAGCCTCACCTGTCTGTCTGTCTCTCTGTCTCAGCCTCACCTGTCTGTCTGTCTCTCTGTCTCAGCCTCACCTGTCTGTCTCTCTGTCTCAGCCTCACCTGTCTGTCTGTCTCTCTGTCTCAGCCTCACCTGTCTGTCTGTCTGTCTGTCTCTCTGTCTCAGCCTCACCTGTCTGTCTGTCTGTCTGTCTGTCTCAGCCTCACCTGTCTGTCTGTCTGTCTCTCTGTCTCAGCCTCACCTGTCTGTCTCTCTGTCTCAGCCTCACCTTTCTGTCTCTCTGTCTCAGCCTCACCTGTCTGTCTGTCTCTCTGTCTCAGCCTCACCTGTCTGTCTGTCTCTCTGTCTCAGCCTCACCTGTCTGTCTGTCTGTCTCTCTGTCTCAGCCTCACCTGTCTGTCTGTCTGTCTCTCTGTCTCAGCCTCACCTGTCTGTCTGTCTGTCTGTCTGTCTCAGCCTCACCTGTCTGTCTGTCTGTCTCTCTGTCTCAGCCTCACCTGTCTGTCTCTCTGTCTCAGCCTCACCTGTCTGTCTGTCTCTCTGTCTCAGCCTCACCTGTCTGTCTGTCTGTCTCTCTGTCTCAGCCTCACCTGTCTGTCTGTCTGTCTGTCTGTCTCAGCCTCACCTGTCTGTCTGTCTGTCTGTCTCAGCCTCACCTGTCTGTCTGTCTGTCTGTCTGTCTCAGCCTCACCTGTCTGTCTGTCTGTCTCAGCCTCACCTGTCTGTCTCTCTGTCTCAGCCTCCCCTGTCTGTCTGTTTGTCCTCTCTGTCTCAGCCTCACCTGTCTGTCTGTCTCTCTGTCTCAGCCTCACCTGTCCCACAGTGACCACATGTTCTGTTTTCTTTTGGTTGCCATGATGTTTAGTGTCTTCCTTTAGATTTCCAGTTTGTGGTCACTGAGCCTGTACTTGGTGAGTGTCTCTCTCTCTCTCTCTCTCTCTCTCTCTCTGGTGATTGAAGGATGTGAGTGGTCTCTTTAGAATGTCTTCATGTGTTCTCGGAGCTCACGCACCATCTGTGGAGGCTCACGCTCCGGTGCCAAGAGCGAGTAGAAACGCTTTAGTCTCCACAGCCCACCTACTTCTTTATAGCCGAGGTGGCCACAGCGGAGAAGTGTTGGAACATAACGTTAGAGTTGTGCAACAAAACCTCTTTGACAGTTTTAGGAAAACATCTTTTTTTGTTTACTCCATCATTTAAAAAAAAAAAGTACCTGAAGTTAAACAAGTTAACAGGTCACTAATTAGGGGCGACTGTGGCTCAGTGATAGAGCAGGAACGACCTTCGATCAGAGGATCGGTGGTTCGATACCCGGCTCCGCTAGTCCATGTTGATGTGTCCTTGGGCAAGACTCTTAACCCCAGATAGCTCCCGTAGCTGTGCCCACGGTGTATAAATGTTAGATAGTTCTGATGGGACCTTGCATGGTAGCCTCTAGTGGTGAGTGATCGGTTCGGATCACTTGTGAACCGCAGGTTTTTCTTTTTTATACATCAAAGTGTGTAATAAAGTTGTACTACTGCTGTCTTTAAAGTAACAAGTCCCCGAATATCAATGCAGAGTGTCAGTGAACAGATATAAAGCAGTAGTGTGTTCACGTGAACGGAGCGTGTTAGAAGCATTTAACGGTGCAGAGGAGCGGAGGAACTTCACAAGCCCCGGCGTCATTTAAGTCGCAAGTTTGGGAGCATTTTGTCTTCCCTGTAACTAATAATGAGGGTGGTGGACAAACCCGTTACGGTATGTAGGCGTTGTTTAAAGAGAGACACACGACAATGACAATACATCGGACATGTCCACACATGTGAAGAGACACCATCCGGTCTGTCAGTGACGGGGGACACTCAAAGGATTTCAAACTCTGGTTAAAGTGCTTGAGCCACGCTACGAAATCCCCTCATGCACCACTTCAGTGTGAAGATCGTTCCTCTATGAAGAGCAAAAGACTGACCGCTCGCGTCATCATGGAGGAGCTGTAGACACGCCCCCTCTGTGAGAGTCACACAGACAGGTGATGAAGACACGCCCCCTCTGTGAGAGTCACACAGACAGGTGCTGTAGACACGCCCCCTCTGTGAGAGTCACACAGACAGGTGCTGTAGACACGCCCCCTCTGTGAGAGTCACACAGACAGGTGCTGTAGACACGCCCCCTCTGTGAGTCACACAGACAGGTGATGAAGACACGCCCCCTCTGTGAGAGTCACACAGACAGGTGCTGTAGACACACCCCCTCTGTGAGAGTCACACAGACAGGTGCTGTAGACACGCCCCCTCTGAGAGTCACACAGACAGGTGCTGTAGACACGCCCCCTATGTGAGAGTCACACAGACAGGTGCAGTAGACACGCCCCCTCTGTGAGAGTCACAGACAGGTGCTGTAGACACGCCCCCTCTGTGAGAGTCACACAGACAGGTGCTGTAGACACGCCCCCTCTGTGAGAGTCACACAGACAGGAGCTGTAGACACACCCCCTCTGTGAGAGTCACACAGACAGGTGCTGTAGACACACCCCCTCTGTGAGAGTCACACAGACAGGTGCTGTAGACACGCCCCCTCTGTGAGAGTCACACAGACAGGTGCTGTAGACACGCCCCCTCTGTGAGAGTCACACAGACAGGTGCTGTAGACACGCCCCCTCTGTGAGAGTCACACAGACAGGAGCTGTAGACACACCCCCTCTGTGAGAGTCACACAGACAGGTGCTGTAGACACGCCCCCTCTGTGAGAGTCACACAGACAGGTGCTGTAGACACGCCCCCTCTGTGAGAGTCACACAGACAGGTGCTGTAGACACGCCCCCTCTGTGAGAGTCACACAGACAGGTGTTGTAGACACGCCCCCTCTGTGAGAGTCACACAGACAGGAAGTAAACACAGACCCAAGTTGTTGCCGATCAGTTCAGTTCAGTGTAAACAGTGAAGCTAGCTCACTGGCTGTTTCTTTCTTTCAGTATTGATCAAAGGACGAGGACATCAACATACCTCATGTTGCACTTAAACTTAACAGAATTGAGGATTCTTGAATGTTTTATTTGTATTTATTTATTTCATTTTGTTTCAAATTGGACATCTTCAATATCTTTGTTTTCATGTAAGACTATAGCCTAAAGTTATTTGCTTTAAGTGTTCTTGAAGTTCTTTAATTAATAAATGGAAAGCAAAGTTATATTTGGCTCCTCCCCCTTTTTTTGCTCATCCGAAAAATTAAGATTATATCTCAAATCTCACTGAACCGTGAGGTTTGTGATCCGTTGCACCCCTAGTAGCCTCTGTCATCAGTGTATGAATGGGTGAATGATGACATGTAGTGTTAAAGCGCTTCGAGTGGTCGGAAGAGCTCTCTATACAAGTACAGTCCATTTACTATTTACTCAAGAACACCTGTTTGAAAGTCCTGTGTTTGTTTGACCCATTCTCCTCCCATCACTGTATAAAGTACATCACTAGCTGTGAGCGATCACATGGATGTGTTTGACTCCTACTTGACTTTCCATTGTTTCTGTGGTTCCAACACGTAATTTGAACAGTTTTTCCTTCAGGTGACGAAACAGACAGATTCTAGCAGAGAGCCACGATGACGTCAGTGGACCTTTTGAACACTCTGGAGGATTTAAAAGAAGATGAATTTAAGAAATTCACCTGGTGTCTGCAGCAGCATGACTTCATGGAACCTTACCAAGGTATCAAAAGAATAAAGCTGGAGAAGGCAGATAGGCAGGACACTGTGGATCTGATGGTGCAGACCTTTGGACTTCATGGAGCTCTAGAGGTCACCAGGAAGGTTTTACAGCAGATACCCAGGAATGATCTGCTGCAGAGGCTGCCAAACACCAGCCCAGGACCAGAAGGTCAGTCACACTTCAGTCATTTGTATTTTCATGCAAATAGTGAGCAAATGGGCAACACAGTAGTAGTAATGGAACAGGGTCTTAATTATGAGAAAAGGCTCAGGTGATGGATCATTATTATTGCACAGATTGTGCTGACGCTACCTGATTTAGTCATCTTTTATTTACTCCTTGGTTTGAGACACTGAGATATTAATGTAAGTACTGTGATCTGTCTGCTGGGTCAAAGGTCGCTGTTTGTTGGACCCATCCACCTTTCACCCTGTGTGGGCGTTTGTGGTCTTTATACTTCCTCGTTCATGGCTACGTAGATAACATATGAAATGATTTTGTGGGATATCTCGGAATTATGGCGCGTTCTTTTTCATAGGAATAGCTGAGTTACTAGCCAGTGTTACCACCTGGCTCAAGGCTGGCAACAAAATGGGAGGCCACACAGAGATCTAAACCAAAAAACAGTTTATTTAGCTACACAACTGCCATATAATGCACAACTGATGAGGCTGGTGCAGCAGACCCTGCTGTGAGAGAGAGAGAGACTCCCAGAAGGCCCGTCTTTTAAGCCTTCCTGGAGGCTCCAATCAGCTGGGCTGATTGGTGCAGGTGAGTGTCCCAGCTCCTCCCACCAGGAAACTATCAGCGAGCAGGCCCACAGCCTGGCAAGTGGGAGGGTCGTCACAGATGAAATACTGCTGTTATGCACATGAGGCTGATGTGTTGATGGAGATTGAACAAAGCGGCAGTATCCTGCACGTTATTGACGGAGAGTTTATGTATTGGGGTTTGGGTTAAAGTCAGTTCCCTAAAAGAAAATGACCAACAAGCTATTTAAAATGTACAAGTTTCATTTTGTGGAGTTTGAGTGAACATCATCAGACCTGCAGCAAACACTTTGACTTCTGCAGCTACAGCAGGAAGTTCAGTCCTAACTTCTGACGTACACATGGACACACATGGACTGGTTGAAGTGGTTCTGATCCTGCCAGAAAACGATGACCTTCATCCGTTACTCAACAACTTCCTTGTTGTTGTCCTTGTGCCATTAAAAACAGAACAAGTTGTAAAAAGACAACAAGGAGGGATTTGTTGAGGTCAGGACCTGTAAAGAGTCATTGAGGGAGACACCAAAGTCATGGCAGCTTGATTCAACGATCTGATTTGTTTTTGTGGGGGCTGGAACCCAAACGTTGGGAGATACCAGCACTCCTCATCTTCTCTCAGTGGTGGTGCTACTTCCTCACGTCCGTTGGCAAAGATCTTCTCCATGAATGCTACATACTGTTCCTGCATCTCATGTTTTTTTTAGTTTTAAGGCTCATCGTAGAGATGCAAAGCATTTGACTACCTGCACTTTGTTGTTCTGCAAAGACTGGCGTGTTTCTTTTAATGACAGTGGGGCAACCCAACTGTTAACGTTGTCTCTGTAGACGTTTGGGTCCTTTATCTCGAAGAAGACGATGTCTTTCAGTGACGGAGCCATGTTGTTGTCATGCTCAGTTAGATTGAATACCGTCTGTCCCAGCATCCTCTTAGTTCCCTTGCCAGGGCTGTTAAAGTACTGCTGTGTCTCCTCGACGTGCATGAAGCTTGTTCAGGGTTTAGAAAAATGTAATAGTAATCTTAGTCCAGCATGATGGTCTTGAATGTCTATGAATACATTATTAATGTTCTCTAATAGTTATAATCTTATTATTGAATTTCATGAAGTCATTACTACTGAGGTCTATATGAATACATTATTAATGTTCTCTAATAGTTATAATCTTATCATTAAAGAAGTTCATGTAGTCATTACTACTGAGGTCTATATGAATACATTATTAATGTTCTCTAATAGTTATAATCGTATTATTAAAGCAGTTCATGAAGTCATTACTACTGAGGTCTATATGAATACATTATTAATGTTCTCTAATAGTTATAATCTTATTATTAAAGAAGTTCATGTAGTCATTACTACTGAGGTCTATATGAATACATTATTAATGTTCTCTAATAGTTATAATCGTATTATTAAAGAAGTTCATGTAGTCATTACTACTGAGGTCTATATGAATACATTATTAATGTTCTCTAATAGTTATGATCTTATTATTAAAGAAGTTCATGTAGTCATTACTACTGAGGTCTATATGAATACATTATTAATGTTCTCTAATAGTTATAATCTTATTATTAAAGAAGTTCATGTAGTCATTACTACTGAGGTCTATATGAATACATTATTAATGTTCTCTAATAGTTATGATCTTATTATTAAAGAAGTTCATGAAGTCATTACTACTGAGGTCTATATGAATACATTATTAATGTTCTCTAATAGTTATAATCTTATTATTAAAGAAGTTCATGTAGTCATTACTACTGAGGTCTATATGAATACATTATTAATGTTCTCTAATAGTTATAATCGTATTATTAAAGCAGTTCATGAAGTCATTACTACTGAGGTCTATATGAATACATTATTAATGTTCTCTAATAGTTATAATCTTATTATTAAAGAAGTTCATGTAGTCATTACTACTGAGGTCTATATGAATACATTATTAATGTTCTCTAATAGTTATAATCGTATTATTAAAGAAGTTCATGTAGTCATTACTACTGAGGTCTATATGAATACATTATTAATGTTCTCTAATAGTTATGATCTTATTATTAAAGAAGTTCATGTAGTCATTACTACTGAGGTCTATATGAATACATTATTAATGTTCTCTAATAGTTATAATCTTATTATTAAAGAAGTTCATGTAGTCATTACTACTGAGGTCTATATGAATACATTATTAATGTTCTCTAATAGTTATGATCTTATTATTAAAGAAGTTCATGAAGTCATTACTACTGAGGTCTATATGAATACATTATTAATGTTCTCTAATAGTTATAATCTTATTATTAAAGAAGTTCATGTAGTCATTACTACTGAGGTCTATATGAATACATTATTAATGTTCTCTAATAGTTATAATCGTATTATTAAAGCAGTTCATGAAGTCATTACTACTGAGGTCTATATGAATACATTATTAATGTTCTCTAATAGTTATGATCTTATTATTAAAGAAGTTCATGAAGTCATTACTACTGAGGTCTATATGAATACATTATTAATGTTCTCTAATAGTTATGATATTATTAAAGAAGTTCATGAAGTCATTACTACTGAGGTCTATATGAATACATTATTAATGTTCTCTAATAGTTATAATCTTATTATTAAAGAAGTTCATGAAGTCATTACTACTGAGGTCTATATGAATACATTATTAATGTTCTCTAATAGTTATAATCGTATTATTAAAGAAGTTCATGTAGTCATTACTACTGAGGTCTATATGAATACATTATTAATGTTCTCTAATAGTTATGATCTTATTATTAAAGAAGTTCATGTAGTCATTACTACTGAGGTCTATATGAATACATTATTAATGTTCTTTAATAGTTATAATCTTATTATTAAAGAAGTTCATGTAGTCATTACTACTGAGGTCTATATGAATACATTATTAATGTTCTCTAATAGTTATGATCTTATTATTAAAGAAGTTCATGAAGTCATTACTACTGAGGTCTATATGAATACATTATTAATGTTCTCTAATAGTTATAATCTTATTATTAAAGAAGTTCATGTAGTCATTACTACTGAGGTCTATATGAATACATTATTAATGTTCTCTAATAGTTATAATCTTATTATTAAAGAAGTTCATGTAGTCATTACTACTGAGGTCTATATGAATACATTATTAATGTTCTCTAATAGTTATAATCTTATTATTAAAGAAGTTCATGTAGTCATTACTACTGAGGTCTATATGAATACATTATTAATGTTCTCTAATAGTTATGATCTTATTATTAAAGAAGTTCATGTAGTCATTACTACTGAGGTCTATATGAATACATTATTAATGTTCTCTAATAGTTATGATCTTATTATTAAATACATTATTAATGTTCTCTAATAGTTATGATCTTATTATTAAAGAAGTTCATGTAGTCATTACTACTGAGGTCTATATGAATACATTATTAATGTTCTCTAATAGTTATGATCTTATTATTAAAGAAGTTCATGTAGTCATTACTACTGAGGTCTATATGAATACATTATTAATGTTCTCTAATAGTTATAATCTTATTATTAAAGAAGTTCATGTAGTCATTACTACTGAGGTCTATATGAATACATTATTAATGTTCTCTAATAGTTATAACCTTATTATTAAAGAAGTTCATGTAGTCATTACTACTGAGGTCTATATGAATACATTATTAATGTTCTCTAATAGTTATAATCTTATTATTAAAGAAGTTCATGTAGTCATTACTACTGAGGTCTATATGAATACATTATTAATGTTCTCTAATAGTTATAACCTTATTATTAAAGAAGTTCATGAAGTCATTACTACTGAGGTCTATATGAATACATTATTAATGTTCTCTAATAGTTATGATCTTATTATTAAAGAAGTCCATGAAGTCATTACTACTGAGGTCTATATGAATACATTATTAATGTTCTCTAATAGTTATAATCTTATTATTAAAGAAGTTCATGTAGTCATTACTACTGAGGTCTATATGAATACATTATTAATGTTCTCTAATAGTTATGATCTTATTATTAAAGAAGTTCATGTAGTCATTACTACTGAGGTCTATATGAATACATTATTAATGTTCTCTAATAGTTATGATCTTATTATTAAATACATTATTAATGTTCTCTAATAGTTATGATCTTATTATTAAAGAAGTTCATGTAGTCATTACTACTGAGGTCTATATGAATACATTATTAATGTTCTCTAATAGTTATGATCTTATTAATAAAGAAGTTCATGAAGTCATTACTACTGAGGTCTATATGAATACATTATTAATGTTCTCTAATAGTTATAATCTTATTATTAAAGAAGTTCATGTAGTCATTACTACTGAGGTCTATATGAATACATTATTAATGTTCTCTAATAGTTATGATCTTATTATTAAAGAAGTTCATGAAGTCATTACTACTGAGGTCTATATGAATACATTATTAATGTTCTCTAATAGTTATAATCTTATCATTAAAGAAGTCCATGAAGTCATTACTACTGAGGTCTATATGAATACATTATTAATGTTCTCTAATAGTTATAATCTTATTATTAAAGAAGTTCATGTAGTCATTACTACTGAGGTCTATATGAATACATTATTAATGTTCTCTAATAGTTATAATCTTATCATTAAAGAAGTTCATGAAGTCATTACTACTGAGGTCTATATGAATACATTATTAATGTTCTCTAATAGTTATAATCTTATCATTAAAGAAGTTCATGTAGTCATTACTACTGAGGTCTATATGAATACATTATTAATGTTCTCTAATAGTTATGATCTTATTATTAAAGAAGTCCATGAAGTCATTACTACTGAGGTCTATATGAATACATTATTAATGTTCTCTAATAGTTATAATCTTATTATTAAAGAAGTTCATGTAGTCATGAACTGTGATTTAACTGCAATAAATGGATTAAAAATGATGTGAAATAACTACATAATGATGAAGATTTGTAAAAAGTCTGAATTCATGTTTTGTTAGTTTTCTCCTCAAGACGACAAGCAAATAACTTTTAAAATACTTGTTGTCTTAATGGCGCTCGGATCGATCGGTGCTATGCTAAGCTAACATTGTAGCAGCTCCATCAACACTCAACATAACGTCATAAATGCGTAAATACGGCAGCGTCTTGTTCATTGTTTGTACCATATGGTTTATACACACACATTCATACACATAGTTTGGTCCGGTCTCTACACATTCACGTGCCGCTGTGTTGTGAAAGCCTGTCAGCTTCATGACAACGCATTATTTATGTTTGGATGGACTCCATTTTAGAACCATGTGTAATAATTGAATGAAAGAATAATCGTACCTAGAAATGAAGAATAGTTTGTGGAGCTACAGCTGTGTTGACAATGTCCCACAGCGATTACACTCCAACTAATCGTCTATCCCAGACAACATGATGTAACCTACAGTACATAACACAGAAACATGTTTTACACCTGAAAAATGAAGAAAAACTAACTACCAATCAGGGTTAACTTGAAGATAAGAAATAGGTAATAAGTCCAATGTATAAAATAACACCTACTGTAACCTCTCTCTCACAGATGATGCTGATGTTGGAGAGACTTCAGAGAACAGAGGAACATCCTCCTGTCAGAGCGAAGGTAAAGCTGCTGTATTCTCTGGTTTGTATGGAAGAGAGAAGAAAGTGTGGTACATGTTTTCAGAAATACCCTCTGTGAGAGACATTATGACTCCAAAGAAGCATTAAATTCAGTTCCCCAAAAGAAAATGACAAACAAGCTATTTAAAATGTACAAGTTTCATTTTGTGGAGTTTGAGTGAACATCATCAGACCTGCAGCAAACACTTTGACTTCTGCAGCTACAGCAGGAAGTTCAGTCCTAACTTCTGACGTACACATGGACACGCATGTACTGGTTGAAGTGGTTTGATCCGGAGGGTCCCCCCCCCCCCCCCCCCCCTCTTTGGAAACACTATTATGTGTTAATTTCAATATCATATGCCAGAACAAGGTTGAGGGTGTGGTTATTCATTATTATTAATATGATTCATTTAGGCTGACATATTCTTCTTCACACAGCCAGGTTTCAGTCAGACAAAATGAATCAACATCTGATATCTAAGAGTCCACATGTGTAGAGCTCCTCTTCTACTTATTCTTTATTGTTTAAGTGTCAGACACAGTCTCTATGGGGTTTAGGATGGTAACTGCTCTAATGGAAGCGTAGAGAAGCGTTTAAGACTGCTACTCTGCTTCCTGGTCTGAACTCTGGGTTTTCAGGGATTAAGTCCTCCAATAAACTCGATCAGATTTCTCGATCTGCTCCATCCAAAGTGGGATGAATGTCTTCTCTTCTAATCAGACCAGACAAAAGACAAGGACAAGTTTTTTGTTAATCTGAGGAAGACAGTCCTTTAGCAAAAGACCATTTGTGTTCTGCTCCTCCAACTGTAGACAAACAATCTAATAATAATTCTATTTTTCATGTTTGTGTTCAATACAGACGAGATGGTTCTGGGAGAACACATCTCATTTTACCAACAAACGCTTCAATCACTCTTTAAAGATACGTTCATGTGTGTACAACCGGGGTGGTCGGAGAAGAGTGATGAGAAACCTCTGGATGAGATCTACACAGAGCTGTACATCACAGCAGGGGCTGACATACACATCAACACTCAGCATGAGGTCATGCAGATTGAGGCGAAGAGGGCGAAGAGGCCAGCAGATGAAGAGAAATCAATTCAACCCAGCGACATATTCAAACCCCCGTCTGGAGGACACAGACCCATAAGAACAGTACTGACCAATGGAATCGCAGGAATTGGAAAAACATTTCTTGTGCGTAAGTTTGTGTTGGACTGGGCTGGAAAAAAAACCAATCAAGATGTGCATCTCATTTTCCCCTTCACCTTCCACATGCTGAATATGAAGGAAGAAAAGTTTTGTTTGGCAGAGCTCATTCATGAATGTATCGATGAGACGAAAGACATCAAGAGAGAAGCTCTTAATCACATCTTCACATCTCTGCAGTCATCAGCAAACACCAACTACAACAAGAGTAAATTCAAACTTCTGTTTGTTTTGGATGGACTGGATGAGAGCCGCCTGGACTTCGACAACAATAAGATCCTGACTGATGTGACAGAGTCCACCTCAGTGGATGTGCTGCTGACGAACCTCATCAGGGGGAAACTGCTTCCCTCTGCTCGCCTCTGGATAACCACACGACCTGCAGCAGCCTATCAGATCCATCGTGATTTTGTTGGCATGGTGACAGAGGTCAGAGGGTTCACTGACCAACAGAAGGAGGAGTACTTCAAGAAGAGGTTCAGTGATAAGGAGCAGGCCAGCAGGATCATCTCCCACATCAAGACCTCACGAAGCCTCCACATCATGTGCCACATCCCAGTCTTCTGCTGGATCACTGGTACAGTTCTGGAGGATGTGATGAAGACCAGAGAGGAAGGAGAGCTGCCCAAGACCCTGACTGAGATGTACGCAGAATTCTTGGTGTTTCAGAAAGGTCAGACGAAAAAGAAGTATGACCAAAAAAAGTTCAATCAGTACATTAAGTCATTAGCAAAACTGTCTTTTCACCAGCTGGAAGAGGGCAATTTGATCTTCTATGACAAAGATCTGAAAAAGAGTGGCATTGATGTCAGTGAAGCCTCAAAGTGCTCAGGAGTGTTCACAGAGATCTTCAAAGTGGAACGTGGGAGGAAGAATAAAGACAAGATGTTTAGCTTTGTCCATCTGAGTGTTCAGGAGTTTCTGGCAGCACTCTACGTAAGAATGGAAGTCATTAACAGAAACAAGAATGTGATGTTGGAGCCAGGGCAAACTTGTGGCAACACATCTACTACAAAGGTCCACAGGTTTTTTATTGACAAGGCCTTGAAGAGTCCAAACGGACACCTGGACCTGTTCCTCCGATTCTTCCTGGGTCTTTCACTGGAGACCAATCGGGCTCATCTACAAGACCTACTGAAAAAGAAAAGTAGCTCACGGACCAATCAGGAAACAGTCCAGTACATCAAGGAGAAGCTCAACGAGAAACTGTCTCCAGAGAAAAGCATCAATCTGTTCCACTGTCTGAATGAACTGAATGATGGTTCTCTAGTGGAGGAGATCCAACAGTCCCTGAGTTCAGGACCTCTCTCCACAGATAAACTGTCTCCTGCTCAGTGGTCAGCTCTGGTCTTCATCTTACTGACATCAGAAAAAGATCTGGACGTGTTTGACCTGAAGAAATACTCTGCTTCAGAGGAGGCTCTTCTGAGGCTGCTGCCAGTGGTCAAAGCCTCCAACAAAGCTCTGTAAGTACCCAGATAACTGCCTTTAATAGCTTTATCACATGAGCAGAGTAGTTCTCAACTAATGAAAGTCTTCTGTTGTCAGATTTAATAAACAAATAGATTAGTTGATCAATTGAAAAACATGCAAATTGTTTAAGTTTCATTGCAACTCCACAAATGAATAAAATAAAAGAAATGTCACTTCCAGTATTAGACACAATAAAAGGCAAAAATTCTCTTGGCACCTGAGACTCTAATCCTCAATTTATGAACTCAGAAATGTTGAATTTTACATTGGAGAAGAAGAAAGAACAGTATTGTGATTGTCTTCATCACTAACTCTCCTTCAGGCTGAGTGGCTGTAATCTGTCAGAGAGAAGCTGTGAAGCTCTGTCGTCAGTCCTCGGCTCCCAGTCCTCTAGTCTGAGAGAGCTGGACCTGAGTAACAACGACCTAAAGGATTCAGGAGTCAAGCTGCTGTCTGCTGGACTGGAGAGTTCACCCTGTACACTGGAAACCCTCAGGTCAGGTTTAACAATCCTATAAATGGTGAACCAGAACTTTCATATAGTGTATCGTCATTTGTCTTCAGTCAGTTTAACACTTTTAATTCATGACAGTACAGCCTACCTAAATATGAGTGTAAGTTATATCAAATGTAGATATAAATGTTTTCATGCATGTACTGTACATATTTTAGGTTGAGTGGCTGTAATCTGTCAGAGAGAAGCTGTGAAACTCTGTCACCAGTCCTCGGCTCCCAGTCCTCTAGTCTGAGAGAGCTGGACCTGAGTAACAACGACCTAAAGGATTCAGGAGTCAAGCTGCTGTCTGCTGGACTGGAGAGTTCACCCTGTACACTGGAAACCCTCAGGTCAGGTTTAACAATCCTATAAATGGTGAACCAGAACTTTCATATGGTGCAGGGGTCGGCAACCTTTACTATCCAAAGAGCCATTTTGCCCTATTTTCCACCAAATAAAATTTGTCTGGAGCCGCAAAAACTATTTGATATCACAGCTTACACAGTTTTTAATATATATAGTTATATTATATATACACAAACTATAGTTTGTTGTATTTATGAAGTTATAGAACAAGAATAAAGACAATTCTTGACATTTTATTGCTATTTTAGCTGGTATAACAATATCAAACTCTTATGAAGAGGAGAGTTTGCTGCAGCAGTTGAGAAATCGCTCTTTTTCTCTCATCTCCAGCGTGATACTTTTCAGCAAATGCTGTGTGCTTGTTCTTGAAGTGTCATTACATTTCTTGTTGTTTGCAAAGTTCTCGCCACATATCAAGCATACAGGTAAGCCAGCATCGTTGGCAGTGAAAACAAATTAATACGAACACGCAGAATTAAACTCTATTTTCCTCCGTGACTTTTCTTTTTTTGGATTAATCAATTGATAATTTACCGAGGGCGGGGGTCTGCAAATCACGATGAGCCACCTGCAGGGAAAGGCGCCCGACAGCGACGTAATAGGATGTGACGCACATTTTAGTTGACAACATATAAAAAACATTTTTATTTTCAGTGACAGTATCACCTCAAACTCCAAGATAAGAGGTGTTCCCTTTGAAAGGTTGTCCACTGTGCAAACAATCAAATAAAAATAATATTTATTTCCATGTAATTTTTGTCAAAGCCTGAGGTTACGGGGTTACCTCTTCGTGTGGACGCTCGAAAACAGATTTAGAAACGATGATGTAGACACCCACGTTTGCTACTTGATTGGTTCTTAGCAGTCACGACGTGTCCTTCCCTATCACGTGACCCTTTCCCGTAAATTCACAAACAACAACAACAACATTGATTACCGGTTCGACTACCAGGTTAATTCAACATGGACAACTGATTACAGATGTTGCTGACCTTGTTGTCTTTACTAGCAGCTGTTGTTCAGTAAAAGTCTGCATTTCTGCGGAGGAAACAGCTCTTAATGGAGCGATTAGTGAGCGGCGTGTCCAGCGGCGTTATCAGCCCTACGGAGCGGCGGCGGCCGTCTGAAGTCACGGTTAGCAGCTTTGAGGAGGACGGACACAAAACGGAGGACTTTCCTGTCCTCAATAATGCTTATTTTGTTCTGCACAACTATTGTGAAGTCCACACATAAACTATAAAGGAACAAAACATGAATTGCTCTCCAGTAGGACAGAGACTTCAGCCACCAGCAGAGCTACAGGTGAGAACAGACAATGAAACCGAGAGGAAACGAGTGAGAGACGTGTGTTGACCACATTTATGGACCCAAAATCTAGTAAACTTTTATGTGTAAGTGTTTTTAAAGTAAATGTCATGTGTGAGAGAGATAGAGCAAGACCTGCAGCGTTGTAACTAAGTCTGAAAAATAAAACTTCTAAAACTTTCCACTAAATGTCTGTTTGAGTTCATAGAGGAAGATTTTAGAGAAGATCTTAGTATCAAACACGACCTTTCATTATTAAAGAATACTTTATTACGCTGTCGTGTTTTTTTAACTAAGCAACCAATCTACTTCCTGTTTAAACCGGCACTCACCCGCATGCCCAGTGTACGTGAAGAGTCACGTGATATTCGTTTTCAGGCGTGTTAGTCTGGACGGAGATCATCTCGAAAACGCTGCTGAAACGCCGTGTGGACGGAGATCGTTTTTGTTTGTTAAAACTCCGTTTTGAAAACGAAAACGTATTAGTGTGGATGTAGCCTCAGGGAGCCGCAACAGAGGGGCTGAAGGGCCGCGGGTTGCCGACCCCTGATATGGTGTATTGTATTTGTCTTCAGTCAGTTAACACCTTTCAATTCATGACAGTACTGCCTACTTAAATATGAGTGTAAGTTCTATCAAATGTAGATAGAAATGTTTTCACACATGTGATGTACATATTTTAGGCTGAGTGGCTGTAATCTGTCAGAGAGAAGCTGTGAAGCTCTGTCACCAGTCCTCGGCTCCCAGTCCTCTAGTCTGAGAGAGCTGGACCTGAGTAACAACGACCTAAAGGATTCAGGAGTCAAGCTGCTGTCTGCTGGACAGGAGAGTTCACCCTGTACACTGGAAACCCTCAGGTCAGGTTTAACAATCCTATAAATGGTGAACCAGAACTTTCATATAGTGTATCGTCATTTGTCTTCAGTCAGTTTAACACTTTTAATTCATGACAGTACTGCCTACCTAAATATAAGTGTAAGTTATAACAAATGTAGATATAAATGTTTTCATGCATGTACTGTACATATTTTAGGCTGAGTGGCTGTAAACTGTCAGAGAGAAGCTGTGAAGCTCTGTCGTCAGTCCTCGGCTCCCAGTCCTCTAGTCTGAGAGAGCTGGACCTGAGTAACAACGACCTGCAGGATTCAGGAGTCAAGCTGCTGTCTGCTGGACTGGAGAGTTCACACTGTACACTGGAAACCCTCAGGTCAGGCTTAACAATCCTATAAATGGTGAACCAGAACTTTCATATGGTGTATCGTCATTTGTCTTCAGTCAGTTTAACACTTTTAATTCATGACAGTACAGCCTACCTAAATATAAGTGTAAGTTATAACAAATGTAGATATAAATGTTTTCATGTACTGTACATATTTTAGGTTGCGTGGCTGTAATCTCTGCCACCTAAAGAGACAGATATTTTTCTCGAGAGTTTTGTGGAGCTCCTTTTGAACCTCAGCACTCTACGATTCTCTGTGATGTCACCTAGAGTTCCTAGTGAAGCTGGTTGCTTATTAAAACATATTTTAGTGATCTACTAATCCCTCGATCCCCGACTAATCGCATGTCGATGTGTCTTTGAGCACTTAACCCCAAAATTGCTCCCGTAGCTGTCCCTACGGTGTGATAGTATCTGAATTGTAAGTCGCTTTGGATAAAAGCATCTGCTAAATGAATGTAATGTAAATCGATTTTTGCCTGAGACTTAGCCACCTTTTGAGTAGAATATTTCTGCACTCTGTTCTGCTCTTCTTCTCCGAGGTGCTAGCATTGGCATGAAAGAAATAGACAACAAGTGATTAATATGTCAATGTTGTGTTTCACAACTTGTAGTTCTTCAGTGAGTGGTCCAAAAGAAGTCAATGCTGATTTAAAAGATAATTTAGGGGGATTTATTGGCAGATGTTGAATATAATATTCATAACTATGTTTTCATTTGTTTATTATGACCTGACACTAAGAATGGTAGAGTTTTCTTGAGCTTAGTTCGCCATCTCTCACCACCATGTTTCTACAGCAGCACAGAATGGACACTGGCTCTAGAGAGACTTTAGTGTTTTTACATTACCTAAAGGAAGAGATGGGTACTATAATATTGATAAGCTCCGACGTTACCGGTGTTTTTTATTGCTACTTTTTAATGTTTTGGTGTAATTTATTATCACGCTGCAGCACTGAGCTCCTCCAACTACAAACACACACAAAGATAAAAGCACAATGAGATGAAGTGAAGACAGAGAGGTGGAGACACTGAAGTGAACCAGGTGAAGTGAAGATTACTCCAGTTGGAGACAACGACACTCGTTACTGTTATAATAATAATAATAATACATTTTATTTGTATTTGGTACTCAAAGACACTTTACATGGTAAAAACAGAAACAATAAAAGCAAATACAATATAAGCAAAATAGATGACATAACAGTAAGGAACAAAACTAAAACATACATAACTAATTTCACAGGTTGAAAGCAGATTTAAATAGATGAGATTTAAGTGCAGTTTTGAAAGTGACGAGTGACGGAGAATGTCTGAGGTGCTGGGGGAGAGAGTTCCAGAGGGAGGGGGCAGCAATGGAGAAGGCCCTGTCCCCCCAGGTCTGATGCGTGGACAGAGTAGAACTGTCGATACAGGAGGTCTAAAGCTAAGAAGGGTTCAGGGTCATGAAGGGCTTTGTATGTAATGAGGAGAACCTTGAACTGGATTCTTTGCTGTATGGGGAGCCAGTGGAGGTTCTGAAGGACTGGGGTGATGTGGTCTCTGGTGGAGTGGGAGAGCAGACGGGCAGCTGAGTTCTGGATGTTTTGTAGTTTGTTGATGATTTTGGTGGATGAGCCGTACAGGATGCTGTTGCAGTAGTGATGAAGGTGAGGATGAGAGTTTCAGTGAGGGAGGGGCGGAGACGGGCGATGTTTTTGAGGAGAGGGTTTGATCAAAAATGATACCAAGGTTACGGATATGTGTGGAAGCAGGAACGGTGATGGAAGACAGGAGGACAGGAGGATGGTGGACAGATGAAAGGAGGATAGAAGGACAGAGGACAGGTGGAGAGAGGACAGAAGGATGGAGGACAGAGGATAGGAAGGAGGACTGATACTGACTGATGTCTGTGTTCTTCATTCTTTATAAACTTCACTCAGACATATTTATTTTATTGACATGTTACTTTTGTTTCCAGTGAGATATTAATGACTTCATAGTGTGACTTTGTTGTTTTAAACTGTTGCTGCTCTATAAACAATATTTAAGAAAAAGAACAGAATATTGATCAGAGTAGCTCCTAGTAGTAATAACATCTCTACCTGAAGGCCACCGTAGTTCTCTACACACTTGGAAAGGGAGGAGTGAGCTGAGGGGATTTAGTTGGTTGCAACCTGCAGCTCACTACTAGATGTCACAAAATCGTACACACTGTTCCTTTAAAGGTGCAACGTGACTGAAAGAGTAGATGAAAGTTAATGTAATATAATTGTGTGTCTCCAGCCTGTCAGGCTGTCTGGTCACAGAGGAAGGCTGTTCTTCTCTGGCTTCAGCTCTGAGATCCAACCCCTCCCATCATCTGAGAGAGCTGGACCTGAGCTACAACCATCCAGGAGTCTCAGGAGTGAAGCTGCTGTCTGCTGGACTGGAGGATCCACACTGGAGACTGAAAACTCTCAGGTATGAAGAGACAACAAGAGCTCACAGTCTGTTGGTTCACAGTCTGATAACAGTGAAGACAGTAGCTGATGTTCTGAGAGTCCCTGTCGGACCTCCTCACTAACATCAGACCAGGATCTGGTGTTGGTCATTTATTGATCATTCTTTTTGACAAATATGGAGTCAAAGTGTTTATAGAACATTTTACAAACTTCTCAAGAGGTTCAAAGTTTGTTCTTGACCTTGAAAACAGCAGTTGGCAAAATAATGTCAGCTCAGGGTCCATTTAGTATCTGTTCTGGAGCTCTCCATTACATTCAGCCAATCTATGGATTCTTTACATTTGTTTGTTAAAACTAACGTCCATAAAATGTCTGAACAAGTCTTATTTTTAATTATGAAATATCTCACATTTCGAAGTGATTCAACGTTACATATTTATAACGTTAAGTTTCAAATCCAGTGTTGTTTATGGAAAGGGTGATGTGGTTGAAAAACTAATTAATAGTCCAGAGTGAGTCCTATAATACTGAAATAAGCAGAATAGGTATTACAATTTACATGCTAAAAACAGTCGGCAACACATTGTTCCTCTGAGGCCACATAGTTCTGGTTCTCTAAACGGATGCCAGGGTCTTGGGTGCTCCATCGTCGTCCAACGGTGGTGAATTTGCCTTTTCACTTGTGTAGGTGTGTTTCTCTTGCTCCGTGTATGATGTTTTATGTTCGTCACTTGGCTCACACTCAGCTGTTGTGTTGGGTCAACGTAGGACTTCCTATGAATCAGTAGGAGTCTGTGTGTGCATGTCACTGTCAGATAGCTCTGGTGATTCTGTAGGTGCAGGTCGCTCATTCTGCCACCTTTACAGCCATGTGGGTGGTGAGGAGAATCTGGAACGGTCCTTGCCAACGCTTAGCTTGCCAGTGCTTTCTCCTGAAGTCCTTTACCACAATGAAGTCCCCTGGTTGGAGGGAGTGGAGTGGTTTGGAGGCAGGAGGGGGTAAGGCAGCTGCTACCTGTTGTCACTGGCGTATTTACATGCCTCAGTGAGTGCAACCAGCTCTGCTGCCTGTGCTGAGAGGTGGTGAGGAAGAGGGCCAGACACCAGGGTTGAACAGTCTGTCGCCTGCCAATCAGAGATGGAGTGACATTTTTGCACAAAGGGACCCAGGTCTCTCCACTGGTCATTTGCTGATTTGGACACAGAGATGTGTGGCTAGGAATCATCAACCAGGAACACACGCTGTTGTGCAGGGGTCAATGTCACCGAAACAGCACTTCTCTTTGGGGACCAAAACAGAGTAGAACCCTGGAGAGGATCATTCAGGCACTGATAAAAGATATTTTCATCATCAGAGTCACATGTACGGTGCACTGTAAGTGTTCTGGAGACATAAAGTTCACATGCGTAGACACAATATCATGGGCCTTGGTTATCAGGCGTGTTGCAACGGGGAGAGGAATTCTGCACTGATATACATACACAGGGGTATTAGGACTGTACTGTATCATTGACAAATTGTTTGTTGAATAGCGAACACCTTTAAGGCCATCTGGTGTAGAGATCAGGCTCATCATAAGAGCTCTAGTAGATTTACAGGACAACATTGCGAGGACACAAATGCATGCTTAGTTCTAGTGGGTGGAGCCATGTCATCATGATGAGCTCATAGGGACAGTAAATCTTTCCTGAAGCTCCCAGAGAATACGCATAGTTACTGCTAAGTTTTGGATTTGGAAGATCCTTTTTTGTAACTACTGAGTGAGTTGCTCCTGAGTCAACAAGAAAAGTCATCGCCTTTCCACCAATCACAAGAGTGGTTTCGGGCAACCTTTTAAATGGTCGAGTAGAATATTTGCCGTTGTCCCTACAGTTGGTACGGGTTCATTCATTTCCTCTACGTGCTGTATGGCATTCTGTAATAACTGCTCTTGTGTGGGTGTATCGGTGTGTGAGTGTGTGTGTGGTTAGCAGAAGCTGTTCGTTATTGCATGTGTGTTTCTCACTTCTCTGGTGCTGCAGTAGGATGTCTCTCTTTCTCTCAGCCTGCCCCCTTGATCTCGGTTCAGACATCGACCCTGTGGCCACTGGGGACGGCTGTCATCTCTTTGAGGACAGTCGGCTGCCCAGTGTCCTTTTTGGCAGCAGATGTAGCACTCGTCTCTCCCCAGCGGAGGGCGTCCTTGGAAAGCACGAGTTCTTCCTCCTTGTCCTCTGCCTCGTTGAAGACAACATGGAGTCTGGCGTAGTAGTCTGCCATGACTGTGGGCGGACCTCGCTGTGCTGCTGGACTGGGTGGTGGGGCCACATGTGGTAGAGGGCACATGTGGAGATCAAGATTCACTCTGTGCAGTGAGGGATCGATCTTCTGAGAAGCTCTATCTGCTCTTTTCTCACTTGTTGTATCTACTTTAGGCATCACTTTACACACTTTCTTTACTTTCTCTTTCTTTTCTAGTTCTGTCTGTAACGTTTTCATCTGATTTGTGCGAAATGATCTTCGCTGAGGAAACCCACATTCATGAACCCATTCATTCAGATGTAGACAACTAACTTCACCAAACTTGTTCTTCATGAAAATGACATCAGGCCCATCAGGCAGAGGTACCTGGTCTTTAACGCCTTATTGTTTAAACACAGTCATCACGTGAGTCTTTAGATTCGGTTATGGCACAATCAAAGTCAAAGTTACTTTAGACACATTTATCCTTTGATCTTAGTAAAAATATGAATAATAATGGGCTCCTAGTATTTTAACTGCTACTAAGATGAGACGAGATCAAATGAGAAAATAAGGACATTCTTGTGCCAGTTTCATTAAATATTACAATAGAAGAATAAAACAACATTGAATATTAATATGAACATATTTGATCAATAGAATAACAATTATTAAATGTAAAAGAAGTCAAACTGACACCAGTGAAGAACAGAACAGAATAGCAATAAGAGTAAAGAGGTAAATAAATAAAGTAAAGAAATCAATTAAAATAGAAAAAGTAAAGAAGAAGAAAAGATGAAATACAAGAGTAAAATATAAAGTGTATCAGAAGTGATACGAACACCAGAGACTCATGGAAACTAACATACAGAAGTAATATTCAGAATGATATTGTAAAAGTATAGAAAGTTATGTTGCACATAGATTCATGATCATAATATTACACATGAATGTAAATGCATCATTGCACGATGTTGAAGAAAGTCATATTTGACATGATGAGGTTGTTCCTGTTGTAAGTGTGCGATGGTTCAGCTGTCCTTCATGCAGAATAGGGAGGAGTTCTACAGTCGGATGGCCACAGGTAGAAAAGACTTCCTGTGGCGTTCTGCGGTTCTCCTCGGTGGTCTCGGTCTACGGCCGAAGGGGCTCTGAAGTGACTTCGGTGGGACGTTCGGGGGCCGAGAGGCATCGTCCAGAACACCGAGGAGATTCCTCAGCATCCTCCTCTCTGAAACGTCCACCACAGAAGCAGCTTTCCTGATGAGCTGATTGAGTCTCTTAGCATCAGCTGCCTTCACCCTGCTGCTCCAGCACACTACAGAGGAGAAGATGACGCTGCTCAAGCTGATTTTAGCCCCTAAAGCTGATGCTGGGTCTGATCTGATGGGACACAAGCTGTTGCTCATTGTGAAGCTGAATCCAAGATACAAACCTCTCTGTTTAACACGGACTTGAACAGCTTTTGGTCTCCACTTTAAATGATATTTCATCCATTTGTACAGCTTGTGTATAAAATGTGTTTCATAACTGCAGCTGTTTGTCTGAATGGAGGATCTGAGTGAAGGTTGATGAAGATCACTGATGATGATGAAGCTTCATTCTGACTCTGTTTCTTCCTCCAGGGTTGAACCTGCTGGAGTTCAGTGGCTGAAACCTGGTCTGAGGAAGTGTGAGTGTTCTCTTTGATTCATGAAGTCTCAAATAAACCCATCAGCTGTGTTTGATGATGAACTGCTGCTGTTTCATGTCTCGTTCTCTCCTTCAGATTCCTGTGAACTCACTATCGACACAAACACAGTGAACAGAGAGCTCAAACTGTCTGACAACAACAGGAAGGTGACATGGGAGGGAGAGTATCAGTCATATCCTGATCATCCAGACAGGTTTGATGACTATCATCAGCTGCTGTGTAGAACTGGTCTGACTGGTCGCTGTTACTGGGAGGTCGAGTGGAGAGGAGGAGCTTCTATATCAGTGAGTTACAGAGGAATCAGAAGGAAAGGAGACAGTAGAGACTGTTGGTTTGGATGGAATGATCAGTCCTGGAGTCTGGAGTGCTCTGGTGGTGATTACTATGTCTGTCACAATAACATCAACACACAACTCTCCTCCTCCTCCTCCTCCTCCTCTTCCTCTTCCTCTTCCTCTTCCTCTTCCTCTTCCTCTTCCTCTTCCTCCTCCTCCTCCTCTGGTAGAGTAGCAGTGTATGTGGACTGTCCTGCTGGCTCTCTGTCCTTCTACAGAGTCTCCTCTGACACACTGATCCTCCTCCACACCTTCAACACCACATCCACTGAACCTCTTTATCCTGGGTTAGGGTTCTGGTTCGGGTCTGGTTCAGTGTCTCTGTGTTCTGTGTAGGACGGAGAGTCTCCTCCTCTGTAAAAACTCACACTGCTGACGATCAGATTCAGATCAACAGAACAAAATATAATCAACAAATAAATCACTTTTATTCATTATTATGGAGAAATCAATCAACCTTTATTGATCCCTCGGTGAAACTCAAATGAATACTTTAGTACTTTGACTTTCAGGTTTTACTACTTTAACTTAAAGAGCCGTTGTCGACTTTTGGATGAATGAACATAATATTAATAAGTATATTTTCATCATCACTTGAAGATAAGAATCGTTGTGTTTCGTTCCCTTAGAATGAGCAAAAGTGATGATTGTGTAATTGATGAAACCACTAGAACTCTTTGTGTTTCATGAACTTCAGGTTGGGCTCTGATGTTTCCGTTTTCATCACTTTGTTCACTCGAGAGGACAAAATCATTCCAAAGACGTCCTCATGAAGCTGAATTCAGCCTTTGTAGAATCAAGAGTGCGTTCTCCCTCCACTGTGAGAAGAGTAGGAATATGTTTTCATTCAGCTTTAGAGCTCAATTATGGAGTTGAGCTTTACTTTACTGTCACATTTCATTTACTCAGTAAAAACAAGTAGATTCTATTGTTTCAGATAAAATCAGGTTCCACACATTTATGCAAATAGATCATCACAAATATGTAACTTTAGACAAATGTACAAATCATTTCACTTTGTAGAAATGTGATGTGAAATATAAAGCAGTGACATATTGAACCAGAATCAGGTGATTGTTTGACTGAATATTTGACTGATATACTGAGCTACATCTTTTATTCTTATTGTTCTGACTGAAAGTTGACCTTCAGAAACACAAACAGCTTCAACACTTGACTACGAGGTTAAAGAGTGAAATGTGAGCTTTGATTCAGGTCCAGGTCAGATTAACAGGATCCTTTTTAAACAGAGACCACCAACGAGGACTGAAAGGAACCACAACAACAACAGTTAACATGAAACAAGTCATGTGTCATATGTGTTTGTACAATACAATTCTGTCAACATATGAATGAATTAATTCATGTAAATATCTGACTCCATCTTTGTTCTGTTTCTTTGAGACGACTGTGTGAAGTTGTTTCGTTAAGGCTTTTATTGTGGTGTTTCCTGTGTTTTATTCTGAAAGGAACCTGGTCTCAGGTGGTCAGCGTAACTTGACAGAAACACACAAACGGTAGTAGAGCTTCCGGTATTTAATGTGGAGTAAAAAAGTGTATACATGTGGTAAAAACTCCTCTTAGCGCCAGTTGAACTGGTAACAAGGTGTTTAAATTGGTTCATATCTTTGTAAAGATTGAGAGTTAACTTTTACTAGACGTCAGTTAACCGGATGTGTTATCAAAGTAAACGTCACTTTGTAGTTCACGTCACACGTTAGCTTAACGGCTACAGGAAGTTCACCAGCTCGGCTCTTGAGCTGTTTGATTACCGTAAAGATCAGAATACAGGCGCACTGACTGCGGTCTGTCCGCCTCTGTGTTGAGCTTCTCCGGCTCTGAGGAGGACCCGGTGTGGCTAACGGGCTCCCTCTAGTGGACCGATCCCGGAACTACACCAGCAGGTGGTTTAAGATGAGCTCATCCTTTATTTGTCCATCAGCAACAACAAAGAAGCATCGGTAAAAAACTAAACAAGTAAATATATATACAGTATGTATGTGTATATGTATACTATATATACTATAACTAGACTTCTGGACTTCTGGACTTAAAAGCTGCTATTTGTAAAGAAGTTTGATTCCTATATTCATAGATTTAATCATTGATATCCCCGTTTCCTCAAACACAGAATGCACAACATTGTTTTGTGGCTGGAGATGCTCTCCTGAGCTATTCTAAAAGCGTTTATCAGCTGGTCATGACTTGTTTTGTGGAGGTCAGGTGGCATCTATCGCAGGTCAAAATGCCAATAATGTTCAAATTTGGTTTGTTTCTTGTCATATGCATTACAAATTACAGAGGTGCCTTCCAATGCAATGCTTGTGCTCTGGCCTCACCTTTCTGGATAGCATGTACCAAGGTCTTTAGCACAGCGGCCACAGGTTCAAATCTGGCCCATGGCCCTTTGTTGCACGTCATTCCCATTCTGTTCTATACATTAAAGGCAAAAGACCCCAAAAATAGTACAAAAAATAAAAAGCATGTTCTGCAATAACATATAGCCTAGAAATAAACATTGTTCATTACAAAAGAAAAGGGTTAAACACATAAAAGAAGAAGGAAATTGCGCATTAAAAAGTAAGTTATACCAGCAATGACATTACACACACACTGCACATTGAAATAAGATTGCGTTGTTGCATGCCTTACATATTAATGAACTGAATGGCCTGCAGATAAAACACGTGTCCATATGTCTCTGAGAAATGTGAGCCTGACTCTATTATTCTAGAAACCAGGAGAACCGTTTTGTTCTGCTCCTTCAGGTTTTTTACAGACCACCATTAAGCCTCTGGTGAGGATACCTTCGGCGGTGCACCGATTAAAAGGTCCTCGGTGATAGATTGCACTTTGCCGGCAGGTGTAAGTGTTATTTTGCCTAACAATGCGATATCCACCTCTAGAGGGGACATTTAATACGACAAATATTCATCGACTATAGAGTGCTGCAGAATTACCTATTTTGTATGTACTCGTGTTAGGCCACCTGTAATCAAACACCTTTTTTAGGATGAACAAAAGCTTCAAAATGTACAAGTGAGATATCTGCTGACATACTTCATATTGCTTCATATTCATAACACGTTCAAATCTCTTCATCTTGTCTAAACCACAGACTTTTCTTTAATCATCTAACGAAAAATACATCCAAAAAAACACACATTGACTTCAAGACGAAGTATGAAAATACAAAGTTTTCGAACTTCTTCCTGTGTTTGATCTCAACTAGTGAGAAAAGTCGTTGTTTTGTGATCTGAGGATGTCCATTTGAATTAGTTCTGTAGATTCTTCACTGGTTCAGTTCTTTGAGTCTGATTGAGTTCATGTGGAAACATGGCCTCTTGAGGGGCTTGTGGGTGCTTTCTTGGTTAAAAATTGCACAATTAACATTTGTCATTTGGATATACAACATTTAGAAAAGAAACCCTTCATTCATCACCCCACCAAGATGTTGGTGGGGTGATGGTTTGTTCAAATTTGACCTTTGGAGATTCGTCTCAGTTCAGTCAGGAACACTCTCGTCATAGATTTTCATCCATTTGTTGCCACAAATGTAAATACAGTTATACTTGGCGCCGGTGGCTCCGCTCTTAAAGCGCTCCCTGGATTTAGCCAAGCACCTACGAAGCCAAAACAGGGAGCACGATGCATAAACCCCCCCGGTACACAGGAATGAGCCCCAAGTCAACTTTGAATACCATTTCAAGCATTTGCAATGCAAAATGAGCTGTGAACTAAAAAAGGGTGGAGGAGGCAGAGCTTTGCCAGCAGTACGGTCCGTAACATAACTGGTGTAGAAAGGATGGTATTTAAAGGAACCTCCTCGAGGTGACGGTGGGCTGTGATTGGCCTGTGGCCGTTTGGAAGCGATGATTCAACGGGCTGGCTGTCAGCCGGTTACAGCTGGGGGCGTAGGAACCAACGCGATGCTTCATTTTGATGCTTACCTGTGTGCAATGCCACAGTTGTTGCTGATTCAGGACAGGGTGGGGTTCTCTGAGCGTACCGGAGTTGCCCAAATTCCTCTGGCATTTGCACCTGAATGCAAAGGCAGCAGCGACTGTTCCTAAGGAAGAGAGAGCAGCAGCTCTTAAGTGGCTCCTAGGATGTTAACAGCACGATTAAACAAAGCTCTGCTAATCTTTAGGCACCGTGTTCTCACAGAGCAGTGTTATCCGTAGCACGGCACTGGGAGTCCGACAGGTTGGATCATGTGGGTTGGAGCTGCCACCACCCTCATCACAGCAGGGCCTTCACTGCACATGTACTGTGCTACCAACAACCCTCATAGACATCATAAAGAGACACAACACGTACAGCCATGAATTAGCATTATTCAATTAGATGCGCTCCACTTATTTGTTGCGGCAAATAAAGAAATAAATGTAAATTGACCTCAAGTTTGGAGGTAATGAATTTGATTCTGCCAGCGCATGTAATTTCATGGCATTTGAGAATGAAAGATGTATCTGATACACTTTCCTCACCGTGATGGTGGAAAGCTGCAGCGTGATGCATTTTTAAAGGTCCCCTTTTTTGATCTATGTCTTGTATCATAATGACAGAATGTTCCACTTTGTTTTCTTGTAGCTTGAAACACATCCAAGCTTAATTTCTGTCATTACAGTGCAGCTCAACCATCAATTCTGACAACCTGTCACAGGTTGGAGTTCTACCTCTTTTACTTCATACCAGCTGGAGGGCTTCGGGTGACCCTGCACACACTCAAGGCTCAACACTTAGCCCTCAAGTAGTTTGAAAACTATCCCGCTGAACTTTGGGGACGCTGATGGATGGAAATAAACAACCTGCTGATGTGTCCTCATATGAAAGACTCAAATCAAATGTGCTTGCAAATCATACAGACTCCTCTTCGACATAGAGTAGCCGTTGTCCATGACTGTGGAATATACGGTGTGTAATAAAAGGCAAATACTGGTCTAACCCTACGCATGATAGGCTACACAGTGTAGAACATATGAAACCTTCACTAGTTTACAACATTCACAGTTAAACTAACTGTCCGCTCAGTCCAGTAATGCCAACTTGTAACTTGAAATGCACTGCAGCATTGGGCACCATATAGAACAACAGCAGGGTCGGAAACTAACGCTAGTCCGCTAGCCCGAGGCGAGTGGATTTTTGGAGGGACTACCTAAATTATCATTCTCACTAGTCCTCATGGCGAGTGAAATTTGAGAGGTTTTATTCGTTATTTATGTCCGGAAAAAGACTTTCCCGATAAGTAAATGTAACTGTGACGAAGGACGACCTCTATTGACGGGTTTCGGAGAAACAGCCGAGCAGGAGCCGCACTACGCCCCTTGCGGAAGAGGACGGCAGTCAGCTGCTCGCGGACTAATATCACCGGTATTAAGTTGGTGAAAAGGCTCTGACGAGAGTAGTGGCGCGAAATGACAGCAGTGTCCGTAAATAGATTAGAGTGTTTATGTGGATGTTCGGAGTTCACCTTCCAAGACTGTGTGCGTGTAAACAACCAGTAAGTAAACGTAAAGTTTGGTGTTAGTCTAATTTCATCATAAGGGTTATATTGTGTCATTTGCACGGCAATCTAGTCTGATATTTAGCGGCTCGTTTGTTGTTTGCTAAGTGCCGACTGTAGGAGTCCCGGACATGTTTATCGCTGCCTGTATTCTGTCCCTGTATGTCCTAATTTGGAACCAATGCTGTATAGAGGTTTTTACTAATTATTATTTCATGGATATCTGTTTCAGAACCACACACTTGCTTGTTTGACTGCTGTCAATAAACCTCTCAAAGGAACATCTTGTCTGGAGTGCATTCTGATAGATGCCCCCTGGTGGCCACAACTTGTAATGAACCAGTAAAATGATACATTCCTTCCCAGTCACTTTAACAGTAACATTCCACTATTCCCAAAATTGTTGAGGATATTAGACTATTTTGTTTCGATTATAATTTTTTGTTTACGTAATGCAAAAGGCACTATATTCATGATCAGGCCGGCCTCTCTTTCAGTTTCACCAGCGGCCCGCCAAAGAAATATAGATGGTGAAGCTCTTATCACTGCAGCACATGAACTAACACCCAATATCTTTGTGTGATCTAACAACAATACTTCATCTAAAATTGGAACAAATGCCTGCTTTATTCATAGACTGCGTATTGTTTTTGGCACCGAGCGTTCACTGCTTAAACTGCCGTGGTGACATGCTGTTACTCCCCACGGTGGAATATAGCTACATTTTTAGCCGGTACGTTCCATAGCGGAATTCCTCAACTTGGCAATTTGAACTGCTGTACAATATTTAATCGTGATCTTAACCTTCATCTTCACTACGAGCCTAAATAATGCAAGAATTGTCGATCCCCAAACTATTATAAGCATATTTTGCGATTTTAAGATGCCGTATTCCGATAATTTGGTTTCAGTTTCGAGGCGGACAGGTTTCGCAACGGGGTGCGACATTGCTAAAACACGGGCACATCGGACAAAACACGTCGTTGTGTTGTTAAGGTACCACCCCTGTATTTCGAGCTCCCATTGGAATACATCTTAAATGACCAACTTTGACCCCGTCTATCTCAACAGGAGTAACCGTTTTTGGTCTTAATTTCACGACATCATGATGTAACATGCATCAATCTTTGTACAGCCATAATGTTACAAACAATAAAACTCTTGATTAGTATCTTGCATCTCTGCGGTTTCACTGTTAGATAATTGCCTTGGGAGAGTCTTCCTCCACACACACATCCCTATACCACCCCGTGATTGGTACATTCTAGGGCTGCAACAACGAATTGATAAAATCAATAAAATTCGATTATTAAAAGAGTTGGCAACGAATTTCATTATCGATTCGTTGTGTCGCGCGACTATTTCGCCACTCAATAAGTCGCGGAGATGTTTGAGTATAAAAAAAAAAAAGTTGAGTTGAGCGCAGAGCGGAGCAAAAAAAAAAAAGACCATCGGAGACCATCGGAGAGACCCGTAACGCTGAAAACACATGGCGGAGGCAGAGAAATTATTACGACCTAAGTCGTCCAAGGTGTGGGAGCATTTCACACTAGATAATTCAAAAAAGTGTGTTAATTGCAAGATATGCAAAGGCTCCATGGCATGGCACGGGAGCACCACGGTGATGATTCAGCACCTAAAACGTAAACATGTTGGAGTCCTTGATGAGGAGGAAGAGAGTTCAACAGCAGGGTAAGTCACTACAGAATCCTACCTTTGTTCCGTTTTGAAGTGAGGAACGTAACGTCCCTCCAGTAGCTCTTCTGGTGCCGGTGTTTACTCGTTATCCAGCTTGACAAGAATGACAAGTTAGCGTTAGCTCGTTAATAACAGTAGTAAAGCAGGACTAAAGACACGCTTTTATTCACTCGCCTTTTTTGGCCCATTCATTTTTCAATCTGTTGTCATGTATATATATTCTGTGCTTTGTCCCATATCGGTTATTGTTGACAAATATATTTGTGTGTGTTGTACTTTTACATTTTTTTTATAGCACTTGGTCATCTTAAACTGTGTTTAAATGTGGTGTATGAATTAACTTAACTTGCACTTACTACAATGATGGTAATAATTTAATGAATAAGCTTCAAGTGAACTTGAGTGTGTGTGTGTGTGTGTGTGTGTGTGTGTGTGTGTGTGTGTGTGTGTGTGTGTGTCTTGTCTGTATCTGCTCTTTGGGTTACTTACATTTACACAACTAGTAACTAAAACAACAAGTATGTATGTAAGTATGTATTGAGTTGATGTAAATTGTGCTATTACACATACTCATACTATCTTTTTGATTCCAGAAAAAAACAGCAAACCATGAGAGGCTTCTTGATGGGAAATGCATCATGTACACCACAGCAAGCCGCTGTCTTGACGGATAGTATCCTCAACATGCTCGTCACTGACATGAGGCCTCTGTCGATGGTTGAAGATGACGGCTTCACTAAAATGATCCACACCTTGAACCCTGGTTACACTCTGCCCTCCAGGACCCACTTCACAAAGCTCATGGAGAGAAAAGATGAAGAGACATTCAAGGAAGTGAAGACTGCAATAAACACCAACAACAGCAAACTTGCTCTCACCACTGATGCATGGACAAGTGTAGCAACTGAAGCCTACCTTGGCGTTACATGCCACTACATCACAGATGACTGGGACATGCAGTCAATCTGCCTCACCACCATGCCACTGCAGGACAGACATACTGCATCTAACATTGCAGAGTGGTTGGAGCAGGTAGTGGCCAGATTTGAAATTCCTCCTAGCAAAATCATTGCCATAGTCCATGACAATGGTGCTAATATTGTGGCTGCGGCAAATATCCTGGAGGAGAAGCATGGGTGGTCCTCTGTCCGTTGCACTGGCCATACTTTGCAACTTGTGATCAATGCTGCGTTGAAGCATCCAAGCATTGAAAAAGCTGTCGGGGCTGCAAGATGTCTGGTAGAACATTTTAAGAAAAGCGAGCTAGCCAGCAGTAAGCTCAGAGAGAAACAACAACAAATGGCCACACCTGAGCACAGCCTTGTTCAAGACATAAGCACAAGGTGGAATAGCACATTCTATATGATAAGCCGACTGCTTGAGCAAAGGTGGCCTGTAACAGTAACACTGTCCGACAGCTCTGTCACACAGAAGGCAAAAGGTACCTCGATCTGAAACCAGACCAGTGGAGCCTGCTGGAAGAGCTTTCAACAGTCCTCAAGCCTTTTGAATGTGTCACTGTGTTCATGAGTGGACAGAAATATGCAACAGTATCTGCAATACCTCCACTTGTGAAGGGGCTGTTGAAGTCCACCCAGAGTGCTGCCTACGAGTCAGCCCTGCTGCGGGCTTTCCAACTCACTGCTGTGCAGCAGTTGCAGGAGAGATGGAAAAGGGAGACTGCTTTCTCAGATAGAGCACCAAACACAGTGATTCTTGCGATGGTCCTTGACCCAAGGTTTAGGAAACTGAAGTTTCTTTCACCTGATGAAGTCCTACATGTTCAAACTAAAGTGCAAACAATGGCACTTGAAGAGAGAAGGAAGATGGATGTGCGGCAGCATGGCAGTTGCAGTGTTACCTCCACCGATACTACAGCTGCTGAATCAACACCTCTAGCCACTCTACTTCACTCACTCCTTGGTTCTGATGGTGAAGAAGAGGATAGAGCAGGCGAAGCTGATGATGTCCACACCCAAGTGAGGAACGAAGTCTTCACATACTTTGGAGAAAAGAGCCTTGCCAAGGAAGAAAACCCATTACTGTGGTGGAAGGCTAACAATGAGAGATATCCCATGTTGGCCAGGCTAGCCAAGTCCTACCGATGTATCCCTGCCACCTCAACACCATCTGAGCGGCTGTTTTCTGCAGCTGGAAACATAGCCTCCAAGAAAAGAGCGAGCCTGAGCCAGGAGCATGTGGACATGCTCACATTGTTGCATTGCAATGCAAAGTGTCTGAACAAAGGGAGTGAGAGAGAGTGAGTGCGTGTGTGTCTGTGTGTCTGTGTGTGTGTCTGTGTGTGTGTCTGTGTGTGTGTGAGAGTGTGTGAGTGTAGTGTAAGTTCTGACAAATCCTGTTAAGTTTTCTGATTTGTATTTTTCTTTATTTGTGAGTTCTGTTTTTAAATAAAGGGTTGGAAATGAATGCTTTTTTGTTTTTTGTTTTTTATCCGATTCATCGATTAATCGTAAAAATAATCGACAGATTAATCGATTATTAAAATAATCGTTAGTTGCAGCCCTAGTACATTCCCCAAAGCTTCATGAAGGACTAGTAAAGATTGCTCAGGACTAGTAGTTTTATGAACCTACTAGTCCTTGGGACTAGTACTGATTTTGAGTTAGTTTCATACCCTGAACAGTGTTGAACAGTATTCACCAGACACACAGTTAAAACACCCCCTCTCTGTCTGGCTTTTAGTCTCTTTTCCCTCTGTCCTTGCTCTTTCTCACGTAATTCTTTGGTTTATTTAGCTGCACTCTTTCGCCGGCCTCCAAATGTCAGCTGAGTTCAACAGAGCTGGAGGGAAAACACTCTGGGAGAGAAAGACATATTGAGAGTGAGCCGGTTCAAAGAAATGCAGGAGGCGAGAGTAAGTAAGTGTCTGGTCACCGAAAAATCCTCAACGAGGGTTATACAGACTCTAATGGGATGAACTAGCAAACAACACCCTACAAGTTAGGTATTCATCTGATGTCTTCAACACACAGAGCATCGTTAGACTGGTGAAGTGGGAGTCTCATTATGTAATCATGCCAGGATGCATTTAATGACAGATGGATGCACAACAACACAAGACCAGCGAGAAGCAGAACCAAAATGTAGAAGAACGAATAAAGAAACATTGATGTTATCAATGGGGAAAAGAACACTGAGCATTGAGCTGCAATGTAACATGTTCAGATATTGTTTGAATTGCTGTAAATTAAAAAGTAAAGACAGATTGTAAGAGTGGCCTGTTGTTAGAAGGTACGATTTGAAACTTGCAGCCCACATGTCCTTTTGAACTATGATCCTCAGGACGACAGTGGAGAACATGGTTCCTGACCTCCAATCACACACATACACACACGTGTGTGTCACAGAGAAATGCACTCCAGTGGCACCTGAAGAGCTCAAAAGTTCCTGAAAGTGCAGAGAGAGCTGTCAGATGTATTCTTTACCCAGCAGCGTGCGATTCATTGCATTCCCCTTTTCAGTACACCCACCGAGCTCCCATCTCCATTCTCAAACTCCCGTCTATTGCCGTGCTCACTTGTGTATCAAGGTAATGAATTCATAATCGCTCTCAAGCTCTTTGTAGATCTCTATCACGGTGGGAGATAAGAGGCAGCATCATTGCACTCTAACAGCCGTCAGTCTGCCTGTGTTCCTGCTTGCTGTTTGTGTGTGTACAGTATGTGTGTGTGTGTGTGTGTGTGTGTTAAGCACATTACCCATCAACACAAACCCCAGCATGCTATCCTCCATTTTGGCTTCCAGGGACAAACAGGATTCTAGCCAACAGCACAGTCGCTTATCAGTGTACTGTTGCGGCTACATGCCCACCAAAGGCGGACGTGCTTACCAATCCTCTATCTGAGATGGATAAGCACTCAGCGCCGGACCACTTTCTCTCTTTCTTCCAGTGTCTCGTTCACACGGAAACACCACACAGTACTTTCCAACTTAGCTGACAAACACTCAACCACAGGAAGAGTAAACATCTGAGAGGGTGAGGCAGGCTCAGAGTAACTCAAGTTGAGACCGGGGGTGGCTCTCGAGGGCCGTCGACTGCCGCGTGCGTGTTTTTAATTGTGTTTTCGGTGGGGTGATGAAATGTCCTCCATTTGAGCGCGAGCTGGCAGTAAGTGGGCTGTCGCCTCCCGGGACAGAGTGAGCTGCTATCGGAGGTGATTGTGCCTCAACCCCTCGGGGTGACAGATGAACGGAGACAATGAGGAGAAGAAGCAACATTCCTTCTGTTACAGTCTCACATAGTGTGAAAAACAGGACGGGGGGGGCAAGAAAGAACGCATGTCAATCTGGACAAGCAACATTTGGGCAGTGTTCACAAGTTCACAACACTCCGCTCCTTTGTTGGCTTTTGAGTTGAGCAGTGATATATTGAAGGAAACACGCCTACAATTAGTTTTGTTTGTTGTTAACAAAATAAAGTGTCTGACCTTGTGATGGTGGCACATCTTTTTTATTTCCTACTTGTATATGATAAGCAAATAATATATGCTTTAGGCCTTTTTAAGGGGATAAAGCAAAAACTAATGCTTTTATAATCTCCGCTCCTAATAGTGTATATGTATTTGTAAAGTAATGACGACCACCAGCTGGGCAATGTTATTGTTTACTGTCTTTACTTTTCTGTGATGAAAAGAACAGTGATGAGCATTCGTTGTTGTTGCACCCAGGGTGTTGGATGTTTTCATGAATAAACAGTAATAAAGACATGTGGAAACAGGCTATTATGTGAACACTTGCCAACGACATCAACAAGCATGACTTCACTGCGCCTGTGTCACTTCTGGCTTGTGTTTCCGTGACAAAGCGTAGTTTGGAGACCTCACCAGGAAGTCCTCCTGGTGAACGATGTGGTAGTATGTGACCCTGTCACCGGTTAGTCATGGATGTGAAAACTTGTGTGAACAGTGCAGCAGTCTGCCCACTAGTGTGATCATGGCTTAAAGGTGTGGACTGGACACCTAACTCAGCAGATTTAATCAGAGATAATCCTCTTTATCATCACTTAGAGCTTGTACCATGTGTTATTCTTATTTTGGGATTTTTTTACTTTTTTCGTGGAAGACATTCTGACAGGTCACAGCAGGAAAAGCACATGTGTAAATAGTGAAATGAATAATGGCTGGATTCCATTTAGCAGCTTCAGTTTCAGCGACCTGCAGACGTTTTGAGCCGTCAAGTAGTAAAAGCACAGGTGTTACTGCTAACTATGCTTATGTTCTATTCAGGTGTTGTATTCAAGTGAAAAAGGCCTGAGGTAATATTTGGCAAGTCTTTGAAGTTCAAATATTATGATTTTAGAAGTGGACTTTCTCATTTCTAAGCCCCGACTTGTTTAGCTTTGAGAAAGTGAGAAAACGGTCTTTATGACTTATGGACAGGTGAAAACATTGGGTCGGGGTGCACTTTAGCCTCTTTCAGACGAAATGAGAAACGGTAAAAAAGAAACGCACATGCCAGTGACCAACAGGATGGGTGCTGGATCAAAGAAATGTATAGATCTGCACACCAAGTTGCTTCGTTAGAAGGATTTTAATGCTGTGTTATGTTTCCAGCTCCAAATTATTTATATGTATATCAATCATATATAATGGTATTATATCAAGGCGCATATATTCCATACATAAAAGGTACAGCACTTTTACGTCCATTTTATATTATTTTTGTTGAATGCCAGATTGCGTTCATACCATTAATAGCCACATATTGGTCATTTTTTGTGACTAGAAGGGCAGAAAACAGCGACATCTACTATGGATATATTATTTAAAGTATCAAGGACACATTGAAAGCAGATTTAACATTAACATTATCTAAGAGTCTAATATTTCAAAACATTGACAAATAAAAACCAAACCTTCATGGATAAATACCACAAGAGGGAACTCTTTAAACCTTTCTGGCCCGAGAGCCCCCCCACCGGGGAACTAGTGGTACCGATTGGTACCGACTGGTACAGAAGAAAGCCATCTTTCAGTACCAAATATCATATCTCCACAACAATGCAGCATACCGTTTGAACGACGAAGCTCGCATGAACCGAAGCATGTGTAACACTTTACACACTCAAAACACAATAAAACACGATCTACGATCTACGACCTAGCCTCGTACGATATTTCGTCACTTTTTCGCATTCATTTGGCCGCGACACGCATCAGAAATAGCTCCTCAAAAGTCGTTTTTCAACCGTCCATGGTAAAGCTAGGTAGTTAGCAACAATAGCATTTTGATCACGCTTCGAACGTATATCTCCGATTTCGTCTCCGGGACACGCTTCAAACATTACCGGGGGTACAGCAGCCCCCAGCAACTATCACTTTGCCAAAAAATTCTGGGTCGGTACTCACGTTTTTTAAGCAAAATCATCAAACTCCATTTTGACCGCTGATTCAGTTAATTCTGTACCATTTCCGTTCTAATAAAGTTGTGAAAAAAAAGGGGGTTCAAATAAACTGGGGGGCAACATTCCAGCGAGGCAAGTCTCGCGTCATGACGCGCCGAGTCTTCGGCTTAGATCGGAATTTTTCGGAAAACTAAAGACTTCCTGGTAAATCTGTTAACGCCATTCGATTGGCCACATCCAAACACCTGCACAGAGCAAAAAAAAACGAAAATCGACCAACCAGGGGCTCTACAATGGCGCAATACACACCAGCTATTGCGCAATCCTCCCGTAGCTCGCCGGCCTGGAGAGGCTTTGGAGACGGTTCCAGCTCTCCAAAATGATTTCTAACTACTGTATGTGATAGATTGTGCATGTAGAAGGATAAAGGAAGTTAAATATATAGTTATTTAGGTTGTAAAAGTACAATGGAACAGCTGGAGAGGCTGTTTCTCACATGATGACCTCTCGTGACCTCGCGTAACATTTATGTCTCTAATTCTGGCCTACTTCACTCTATTCACTCCAATTCTTTTTCTATTCACTACTGCTGTCGTTTGCTATGATGGTGGGTGGTTTCTAGGCATCACTGAGCCTCATTTAATATAGTATTATGAATAATAGTGCTTTCTCACCAATACGAATTTGACATGTTTCAAAATAGGGCTGTGTTCCATCTTCAGCAGCTATTAACCAGTAACATATACATAATATTTACTCAATTCATATGAGCAAACTCTTCTTAGTGTTAATAATCCTTTGGAATTTTTCAAATAGACCTTGTAGTTGGAGTGTAGGGCCCTTTGAGTATGTGTAAAATATTTTCGAGAAAAAGCCAAAAAACAACCTCTAGGGGGCTGTGGGTCGAAAAGGTTAAAGGCCTCGTCATTATAAGAGCCTCACCTCCATCTGGTTATTCTGCCAGTCAAATGCAGTGAAGTCCCTCATGAAGGATTTGACACGTTGGTTCATATCTGATGTCTTGCGCTTTACTGGTCTTCCACTTTCCATTCTTTTCTTGACCTTGGCACTGCATTTGCTGGAGTCTAACCCTAACCCTAACCCGAGAGAAGATTATGGTATACAAGCTAAAATACCCGTATATATACAAAACATGTACTGCTTATGGGTAGGTACTCCATAAAAGGCCCATAGCAGGTCATGGGTATTAAATGTATATTACAAGCATGTGATATACCTCCTCTGTTGTATGTAGAAAATGCATTAAGCGCATACACAAATCTATGCAAAGGAAAACCTCTCAGGGCTTCTGTTTGTTTACATTTAGTTATGCTGATCAAATTAGATACAGGTCAAGTAAATACACATAAGTTTGTATAGATTAAAAATGAAAAACATTTTAACCTAATGACACCTCTAATGTACCTTCATGACAGTGTGGAGGTGAGGGTGATTGATAGGACTGATCACATGTATGGTAGCAGTCTAGCAACACACTGACAACATATTGCAGGCAGTGGCCTGAGGCCGCAACATGGCACAGTGCTTCCTGCCCGTGTGTCCTGAAGGCTGAGTGCCCCACATATCAGCACGAGTATGGCTCTGTTGTGCTAAAGGGGGCGTTCACACACACACGCACACACACACACACACACATACACACACACACACGCGCGCGCACACACACACACACGCGCTTCCCGTGCGGAAAATAGGTTTTTAGCACACTTCTGACGTCACGCCCATCGATCGGTTTTGGTTTTCCTCCAAAGGTTATATAATGAGAAGATGAATCACTCTGTCGGTGAAATCCAGGCCAAGAAACAGTTAAAAAACAAACTACGAGTGATATCTAGCTATGCAGGGAGTTGTGGGCTCTTTATATACATTACAGCAGTGGTGGGCCATCAGGGCCTTCAAGGCCTTCCCTGCTGGCCTAAACAGAATCACAAAGTTATAGCTATTTCATAATTTAATAATGTTTCTTAAATACACTACATGTATCATAATTTATAAAAATATGTTTCCCATTACCTTATTTTCTCATTGCACAGCTACTGTCTTCCTCAGTTGCTCTGCTTCCAGTGCAGCTTGTTTTAAGTAGAGCTTTTATCCAATCAGATTTCACCTCTGTCTCTAGGTAAGAAGAGAGGCCCGAGGCCTGCAGACTCACAAGTGAATCCATGTGCAGTTTAAGTGAATGGGGACGATATTGTTGATTGTCATAGTGTTCAACCAATCAGATCTTTAGTTTGACATGTTGGGCGTATTCTTTGATGTGTCAGAGCCTGCTAGCTGGCCTACAACTACGTCAGCATTAACGGGCAGCTCAGTTTTCAGGTGCAGCTCTGCAGTAAGGTGCAGCGTGCGCTGCGATTGGTCAGTGGGCGAGCACGTGACTATTGTGAACTGAAACTTAACTTGCCAGCAGAGCTTAGTTGGAGGAGTAAGAGTTCAAATTGAAAGATATGGAAGGAATTATAACATTTGTAGGGTTTTGCTTGGTGTAGTTTATTTATTTTTTTACCTAGCTTTGTTTTTTGAACACTCAATGTCTGAAGAGAAACGGATTTAGTGGCGGAGTTACTGACAACGCCTTTCTCGAGAAAGAAGGACATTTCAGGAAAAGCTGGACACCGTAAGAAATGGTCAGTCAACGCCACAGCTTGCAGCCCTGACTCAGCCAGGAAAAGGATTTGTATGAACGGTATTTCTTGCTGACAGCGTCGGAGAAGCGTTGCACATTTTATGGCTGAATGTGTTTCATTTTAACTGAGCTCTTGGTGTTTGGAGCTACGCTACGCTAACCTGAGGACACCATAGCATTTGAAAACTTTTGGAGAGACTTGAGTGGATCTACAACTCAACAAACACGTTCGCAGGGAAACAGCTCCACAACCCCGGCCCGGCGGAGGAGGGATCCCGGCCCCGCTGCGAACCGGCCGCAGCAGACCGGCGAAATACAACTGGGGAGGCTCGACTGTCACTGGCGTCCATGAATCGAGAAGGACTTCTTACTGGAACTGAAACGATGTACTGGGATTAAACAGCACAGAATGCCCAGGTATAAAATGCACGGCCCGCTAATATACACTGCCACTGCATTACAGGCTAATGGAGAATGTATATTAGTGGTTCTCAGCCTGGGGGCCGGTCCAGGAAGGATCATAAAAGGGACGCTATTACCCCTGCAAAATACTTCTAATGCCGTGTTCACACCAAACGCGTTAATCGTGTCATTAGCGCCGCCGGTCTCGCCGGGGACCATTTGTGTTAATTCGCATGAATCGCGCTGGACGCGCCGGAGACGGGGTGTGGCTTATCGCCCTGAAAGCCGTTCAACTGTCCGCCATCCACCGTGGGAAAATAACCCTGCTTAGTACGTGTTGTGGAAGTCCCAGATATGACGGGAAACTAAACGCCGTCATGTCTGGGTTAATAACATTGTCCAGAGGAGCTCCGTGGATTTGATTGAGATGTATTCACTGTGTCTAGCAAGCCACACGTCCGCTGTTTACTACGGCTGTATGAGCCCCAAATAAACTGATTTGGCTGCGATTTAACTGCAATAAACCGACAAAAAGGGACTCCGAAATAACTACCTAATGATGCCGATTTGTCTGAATTCATGTTTTGTTAGTTCTCTCCGCAAGACGACAAGCAAATAACTTTTAAAATACTTGTTTTCTCAATGGAGCTCGGATGGATCGGTGCTAGGCTATGCTAACATGGTAGCAGCTCCATCAACACTCAACATAACATCATCTAGACGTAAATACGGCAGGGTCTTTTTCATTGTTTGTACCATCTGGTTTACACACACACATTTATTCACATAGTTTGGTCCGGTCTCTATTGATATGAGGTATCGTAGAGCTCTGGGTGAACACAGACGGCTACAGTATTTGTTTCCTGATTCAACAAAGGCAGGACGTCAGTGATGACAGGAGAAACATCTCAACGCTGATAGGCTATCGCGCCACAGCGGCACTCAATTTTTTTGCCGAAGTTGAAAAATTTCAACTCACGCGTTTGGGGCGATTCGGAGTTTGCCGCAAATTTGTGTCAATCGCGCCGCACTAAATTCGCGTCACTCCAGTCTCATCGCGTCTGTACATAGACTTTGTATATAATCTACTCGCGCAAATAATTCGCGCGGCGTTTGGTGTGAACGCAGCATAAGAGAACAACAATTAATTTAATTATTATTCTTTGCTTTCACTAATTTAACAAAACAAAAGTAGCCCAATCTCAACACAAGCAACGGCATGAGAACTTTGCCGAGAAGTGAAAATGGTAATATTGAAATAAAATAAATAAAATCATTATTTGAGACAGTAAATATTTTATTAAAGAATAAGTGAACAAGATAAAAATCGGAACAAGTGTGCAACAGACACATTTCAGTCAATTCCCCCAAAAATATGTAGGTTTCTTATCTAGACTTTGTCACCCCCCAAGAAATGGAGGTGAATGGAATTGAGGTTTTCTTTTCTTTTCTCTACCAAATGTAACAACCTTTAGTAAGGAAAGGAAGCTAGGAGACATCTTGCTTGTTTCGATTAATTAGAGGACAATAGGCTACTGTGGGCCTACGCCAAAACAACAGTCAACACCGTTTATTGCTCTCTTAACAGGTTTGACAATCCGCTGCTGGTCCTAGACTAACTCTCAACAGACTAGCAAGACAACAACAAAGACATCCCACCTCACTCTCTCTGACAATCAGGTACACATGCACTTGTGCCACCCACCCCCATAGGTAGCTAGACTGATTCTAGCATATCTAGAATGATTAAAGATTCTACAATCCTTAATCTTTTCTTCTTTCCCTCCAAATGCCCCAATAGCAGACCTTTGGATGAACTACTATGAACAATTTACAAAGAGAACAATTTACTTCAGCATAAATAGTTCACAGAGAGGTCTGTGGATCTTACGTGGCTCAAATGACTGACAATACAGTATGTCTTAATTTGGTGCAGAGTGAGACATCATTAAGTGCACCTCTTCTTATTTATCTCATCCACTGCTCGTTGCCTGGCACCTGCTGATGCGTCAAGTTAACGAAAGTTAGCCGCTATAGACCAGATGTGGTTATTATTTTTTGTAGTATAATTCTACCATCAAATTTAAAGCAAAAATCCTCTGTAAATAACAGTAACAACATTACAAAGTTTTGCCTAAATGTTGTTTAGAATGCCCAGGGGAATTATTGATTAAATAGGAAACTGTGCTGAGAAATTGTTAAATGGCTTTACTTTGAAAATCCTGACAGGAAACACTATGAATAAGTTAATGACGGTCCCCTGCTGGCTGCAGCAGAGCTGGAGGAGAGTGAGTGGAGAAGCATCAGAGTTACGCGGGGGTGGCAGGAGTAATCCTCTCCTCTGAACACCGTATGCATTTCCAGGATGAATTTTAATGTCAGCACACAGTGCGATCAGATTTGGGGGAGACAATGCCAGTCCTGCGCCGGCACCATTTTTGAAGCCCAAAAACCGCAATTTTAGAGGCGTCCACGGACAAATCACATTAGCAGGCATCGACACTTCCAGCTCACCTCGTCGGACGATGGAGGTCTGCCGTTAAGGGCTTGGGGGAACCGGAGTCCGTCGGAATTTCGCCAAAATTACGACGGGAATCAAATACAGCTCCCTGTCTCCCGGCAACGGGAGAGACCACCGGCCGCTCGTTATGTCTCGTGCCAAGGAGCGACTGAAAGGCGGGAATGAGACCAAGGACAGCGTCACTCTGCTGCCGTGCTTTTATTTTGTAGAGGTGAAATATCTAATCTATCTATCTATCTATCTATCTATCTATCTACCTACCTACCTACAAATCAATCACTCTATCTATCTATCTATCTACCAACAAAACCAACCAACCAGTCTGTCTGCCTGTCTGTCTACCTGTCTATCTTTTTATCTATCTATCACATCAGAGGTACAAGTGGAACTGACTATTGTCAGGCTGCTGTCTGTTTGATGTGGTTGATATGTTGCATGGTTCACTGACTGTTCAGCTGGTCTAAGGAAGCAAGCAACCACACTGAATACCCCAATCAGGTTATGCTGCTAACAAATATGAAGCTATCATTATGGATCATATGTATACTATTGACGGTCTGTAATCCTGGTATGAAGCCCATGCAGTTTGAGAGCAGTGATACTGAGAATCTGTATTCACCTCGTCCCTGTTTACCCTGTTCTTCTTCTGCAGCCAGTGACGCTGCAGTCTCAACAGGGCATCATGATTCCTCGCGTATACGTTACAGCAATGTTGTGGGGCGGGATGCAAAGATTTATACAGCTTGATTCATGCAAGAATGCTCACCTTCCGTGTATCATCCGTCAATACACCTTGATAGGAAAAGACTGAAGAGAGCCACAGTGTTCATAGACGACTGTGAATGACATCAACTGTCCAAATATGAACATATACTTCGATATCATGCCACACTAACGCCATTTAGACAGAATTCAAACATCAGTATGATGAAATGCCCGTCCCCGTCACATCACTGTGTTCCACCGTCTCTGTCACAGTCATTGTTCCTCGCCCCAGGACTACAGCCGACAGTGATGCTGCATTTAGTTCCTACGCCCCCAGACTGTGGAGCAGCCGTCCTGAAGGCTCCACAATGTGCACTTCTTTTACATTCAAAATGATTATTCACATTACTAGCACAGTAGTAGTTGTGGTGGTGGCCTTTAATGATGACTTTTGTTTGGACATAACCTACATTTCAATTATCATATTGGAATATGAACACAGGAACACTGCATTGTCTCTGACAGGCCCTGATGAATGAGGGCCAGTTACTTGTGATTTTGCAGTATTTTCCTAGTCAGAGAAAGTCAAAGTTCCATTACTATTGCTCTGTGTTACTTAAAGGACCATTTCAATTAGTGTCAGCCTAATTTTGATGTACCTGCCATGGACTGAATGCTTGCACATTGTATTACAGAACATAACTCAGTGGCAGCCATGCTCCGTTCACCACTTGAATTCTCCACCTGATGATGCAGTTAACCACGGGCTGATCAGCAACAAGACAGTCATGTTTTGCCAGAGTCTGGCTTCCGAATGATCAAAGGTGTTGGGGCTCTATTGAGTCCTGCTTGCTGCTGCTGAGCCCCTGCTTGCATCATCAGGTGTTGAATTTGGGGTTAGAGTGGGTTAATAGAGTCTTTGACCAACAGAGTGTACTAGCAGGTCATACTGCAACACATACAGACAGTATCTCTTGTATGCTTCTATTGCCCTCACTGTGTGTGTAGGTGCACAGCTATGCATTGAGTGAAACGCACTCAAGGTTGAAGACAGCAGATGGCCAATAAATTGAATGATGACTTTATTAAGAATCATAAAATATTCCATAAACAAGAGTTAGACCAAAGGTCTGGTAAAAATGAGTAACAAGGAAACTGGATTCAGTACAGACGAGTTGTCAAATTAGTTGCGTTGCGCTTCATGCCAGGAAGACACAAAGTATTACATAGGAAGCACAGCACAGTAAATATTCATATAGTGTCCACAGGAGCGACATACTTATCAGGGATATACATATCCCAACAGTATTTCAGCAGTTAATCACAGTGTGTCAGTGGCAATCTGCTTTAGGCAAACTAAATAAATGAACTGTCACTGAACACTGATCAGGTAAGGCTTAGACAAAGGCATGTTGGGGAGTTAATAAAAGATTTGTGTCAATATTTGCTCGGAAACATATCTGACAAAAGGCTGTATGCAATGCTAACAATGTCAGGCAAGCTGGGAGGCCCATGAGCCTAAGCATCAGGAATGTTTTTTAAATGCCTTTTTAAGAGGCGTTTTAAACTAAAATGTGTTATACAAGTTGTTAACTCCTTTAAGGAATAACTCATTGTGTAGGTTGTGTGCATAATGTTAGCGAGTGTGCGGTCGAGAGAGTGTGTGTGACTGACGTCAGTATGAAGTTAGCATTAACGTTATAGCAGTTTATTTGAATAAATGCCACAAATGCTCAAGAGCCAAACAGTGATTTGTGGGTCGCGGGACGCATATTTTTATCAATTAAAGTGAAGGGGGTTAGCCCCAACTTCGGCCCGGGCTCACTTAAGGTGGACTGACCTAAAAACAAGACACTTGGCCGCCAGGCCTAACAACCTTTTTAGCGGAAACCCTGAACAGCAGCAGCAATAGGGGCGGTCACTGTGCCAGCAACAGAACACCCAACTGAAGTCAACTGCTGGTGGCAGAATAACTGTACGTGTTTGGTTATAGTATAAGATGTGCCAGTGGGGGTGAAGTTGTGCCCTACAACTTATTCCTCATGAGTATTATTCCTCATGAGATTTGGCACACACAATAATGCACAATGCAATTTCAAAATACAGAACACTGACGTCACTGGGTGACAGGTGCAGCCGTATCCACTCTGTTTGGAAGCACCCTTCCTGTCTCGTTTGATATTTAGATGACATAATTTAATTGTGTGGCTATCCTGAGTTGTATTCATGAATGTGCAGAAACTGCAGCAGCAAGCAGGGAAGAGAAGTGGAACTGGAGTTTCTGGTAAGTTTGGAAATCAAACTCTCCTGCCACATACAGAGTTGTTACTTGACGTTATAGCCAATGTAGGTCAGGGACTTGTGGCTATAAGACTGCAAAACCAAAACCAGTGGTCAAAGCAAGCTTGTGCAGTGGGATGGAGGGTAGAGAGAACCCTGACATTCTTCTCCCACTCCACACCACTTGGCCAGTGTGAAAACCAGTTGGCAGATTGGCGGTTCAATCCCGCCTCCTCCGGTCCAGTGTGAATGGGTAAAGGTTGACATGCAGTGTGCCCACCAAGCAGGCGTCGTGTGTGGACGTACACAACAGGTTGATATCTTGTCTTGTTGGCCAGATATCCAGTGACGTCCAGAATTATTTGATGAATGATGTTTCGACAAAAAGATGAAGAAGCGTTTAGTTAAAACTCTTTATCCAGGTTGTGCGATGTACATCGGACATGCTTATGTATCATTACAGAGTCCGCCTGATGTGTCGGTATGGAGTGTTTCCCTGTCTACTGCGGGACAGTTTCCAAACCAATCTTCGAATGGAGAATATGATCAAACTGTGATCCGACCAAGCTATAGGCAATCCCGTATATTAAGTGTTTGGCACACTGAATAATGGATGAATGACTAATGAGGAAAATGCCTGTTGGCACGTAGTTTTGCAGATTTTATGCTTCTCTTGAAATGTTGCCATGTTAACTGTAAACAGAGCGCGTGATCAAGGATAGTTTCAGCTTGGCCTCTTTTTGCAGAATTAACAATTTTGTAAAGTCTGTCAAGATCCCCAAATTGCACATCAGTATATATATATATATATATATATATATATATGAGTGTTTGGTGAAAGGCTGAAATTTCTAGGCTTTTAGTTAAAAAAGCAATCTGAATCTATCATAATTATTGTTCTCCTTATTCTCCCTGACAGAGCTGCTCTGTTTCTCCTACATTTTCTATCTCACACACTCACACCATCCTACCCACCAACTGGCTGCTAGGCAACATGGCCCTCTGAATGGGGTGTATTTTTACATCTGTGTGTTCAGGGCTAGAGACGTTAAGAGGAGAAAAACATCCCTACTGCAGCCTGGTTTCCTCTGTGTGCACAGTGGCTACTAAGGCTTTGGTTGACTATGGGTCTCGAAAATGATCATTATTGTACTCCCTTCATCAGATATGCATGATATAGTACACACCGGGGGATTTACATCCCAAAGGTTTATAATTGCGCCAGTGACAGCTGTGGCTGGAGGCATTATGTTTTCTGGTTATCCGTCCGCCTGTCCATTATAATGAACACGATATCCCGGGAACGCCTGGAGGGAATTTTTTCAAGTTTGGCACCATTGTCCCCATGGACTGAAGGATGAACTAATTTGAATTTGGTGATCAAAGGTAAAAGGTCACTCTGACCTTACAAAACACATTTTTGGCCATAACACAATAATTTATATGCTAATTATGACAATTGACCCATCGCTAAACTGCACCCCCCTCCCCCCCGCTGCTACTCCGTCTAGCTGTCAGAGTTACCATGGAGCCCACACTGTCACTAACTGCTGTCCCAGAATATATATTATCTAATTTTTGTAAAAACAAAGAAGCAATTTCAGAAAGAAGCAGATAGAAGGGTCTATAATATATGTTTGAAGGATATATCCAGGAACTGATTCAGCAGTGAAAACAAGTTAAAAAGATAAAAATAGAAGCTAAAGCTTAGAGATCACAGTGTAGAGAGCCACCACATCACCTGGCGAATGAGACAGAATACAGTGAAATGAAGGAACAACACTGTTCCTGTAAAGCCGGGTAGGTCTTTATTCACTGTTACAATCATTAAAAAGCAGAAGCAGCATGTGTTTGCATTCAGTATACCTTTAGTAGCTAGGGTAGCAAAGAAAAGCTAACGCTAGTTAATGTGTGCTCTGCTAATGTTAGCTCCACAGGTTTTTAGGTAGAAACGTAACAATTCAGAAAAGTATATCTCCTTCCAACCTCTCCAAGTTAGGGTATCACTCAGTGGTCGGCCTTCAGGGCCAGCAAAGCCTTCTCTGCTGGCCTAGACAGAATCACAAAGTTATAGCTATTTTATAGTTTAATTATTTTTCATAAATACACTACATGTATTCTTAATATTTTTCCCCATTATCTTATTTTCTCATTGCACAGCTACTGTCTTCCTCAGTTGCTCTGCTTCCAGTGCAGCTTGTTTTAAGTAGAGCTTTTATTCAATCAGATTTCACCCCTATGCTGTCTCTAAGTAAAGAAATCTGCCTGGAGGCCTTCAGAATTACAAGTGAATGCCTTTGCACTTTAAGTAAATGGGGACGATATTGTTGATTGTCATAGTCTTCAACCAATCAGATCTTTAGTTTGACATGTTGGGCGTATTCTTTGGCATGTCAGAGCATTCTCGGTAGCCTACAAGTACGACATCATTAACGTGCAGCTTGGTCAGTGGGCTAGCGTGACTGTTGTGGAACTAGCTATCTAGTAGTAAGAGTGCAAAGTATAATATCTACTGCCTCCATCAAGCGGACATTTTCAGCCCTGAAACACATAAAGACGTATTCAAGAAGTACAACTGGGGAGGCTCGACTGTCATCACTGGTGTCCATGAATCGAGAAGGACTTCTTACTGGAACCGAACCGCACCAACATACTGTACAACCGTATCATTAAACTCTTTGTAATCAAATAAATGAGGATGGACTTTGTCTTTATGTGAACAGCAGCTTTGGTAAGTGAACTGCTTTTGGGATTTTACATCTGCAGTAGCGTTACTACTGTGTTAATCTTTCTATCGTGTCGTGTTTATGATATGGTTAATATTGTTCCCTCTGATGTGAATAATATTTGAATGGTGCTCTTGAGTGTGTGGATGAATACGTGTTTTAGCGCTGCAGTTTTGCTGGAATGTGCCTGTTGAATCGTGCTATTTGGGTTTTATGTTATTCTACCTGCTTTGTTGTCATATAAATATATGTGACTGGTTCTTGTGAGTTTGTTCTTGTCATTGTGTAGGAGCCATTAGTTAGGTCTGGGTATTATATCAGTTCATATTGGGAGCCTATCTCAGGTTGACCACGGGTGGCAGTGTATTAGTTTGACACGTAATTGATATATGGGGCACAGGTGCAACAGACAGGTGATGATGCATGGGTGGTGGGGAGATCGCACGTTGCTGGAATCAGTCACGACACAAGTAAAAACCTGATCTCACCCAAAAGTGTGAAAAGCCTGGTATCTCTTTGTTCAAGCGAGTAAGGAACAGGATCTTCTCCCGCACCCAGCCGAGTGGCTAGTTGCTGGAATCAGTCACTACACATTGTGTTAATTACGTTGATTTTGACTATATGCATTGTCCGTTAATGACGAAGCGTCCCGTCATGCGTGTATTCATGTATCTGCACTCTGAAGTTAGTGTATCTGTAGGTGTTGAGCTTCATGTAACATTTTATTTCACTTGTCAAACGTTGCAGTGTTATGTGAATATGCGTTTTTTACACAAAACAAATAACCTGTAGCTGTGGCGTCATAATGAGGTTATTAGAAGGTGGTTCAACTGTAGTAGGACAACACTGAAGGCCCAGGTATAAAACACATGGCCTGCCACTGGTATCACTATTACACAACATTTAACCATGACTAGCTCCAAATCCAGTAAACCAGCCTAAAAATATTTATTTTAATTGTTATCATTCCTAAAAAGCAAATCCTCAATATGCTTCAAAATTCTGTATATGGGTTAGATGACCAAGGCGACCAAGGCGGTGTTTGGTTTCCGGTTCGCAACCTCTACCTCTTCTACTCGGTTTACTGGGGGATTACATCCATGCAAACCTCTAGCGCCAACTTCTGAGGGTATTTGCTACAAACTAGTTGACGGAAATTACTCATTTTTTGGCAACATTTCAAAAGTTTGCTTTAAAAATCGCTTAACAAATGACATCAAACCCATCTTTGATACATCTGTTAATTTCTTATTGGCTGACACGTTACAGATATATAAGTGATAATTGTCCATTATCTTGGGCTCCTATGTTAAACAGTATGTAACATACTGACAGTGTCACCTCTGAGGATTGATTTGGTCAGGATTTGGTCAGGGACAATGATGAGGATTGAGACACTTGAGGATTCAGTGTTAGAGATATTGATGTTTTGATAACATAGAGTAACCTGATAACAGCAGGGAAGTCGGCTGTATTAATGGATGCTTTTCTGTTGGCTTGTTGTTGGTGCACACATCTGCTGCCCCACTTCCAGGGTAGCTTCCCACGAGCTTCAGTTTTGAATGTGTTTTTTCCCTGCTCTTTCTAAAAAGTTAGTTTCACATGCTAACTATGCAAAATGCTATTTAGATACAGATTTTAAGGGCATTATATTTCCACGAAGAAATGATAAGTATGAAGTTCTCCCCCAGACTTTTCACAGCCAGAGTATTGAAAATCTCGTAGGTGGGTGAGCAGCTCCTTAGGGCAGTTAGCAGGTACTATTGACTGACACCCATGAAATTGTTTTTGTAAACCCTCCTACACTAAATTAAATTATTTCTGCAGCAAGGAATCATCAATATAATCAAATATAATGTTTTAGATTGGGAATTACACTTTACAAAAAGAAAAGACATCAATGTACCAGCATATTATTCTAACCCTAGATTACAGATTGGGATTTTGAGAAAAGTGAATAATTGTAATGCACTGAACTACTGAATATAATGATGGCTATCATGATGTCATATGTGATTGGTTAAATATGGTGGCAGACATTCAGGAGCATTTGGGCTACCTTGTGATTGTTATCCTTTAAATCAAGCTCATGGCTCTATGGATGGCCATGTCTGTTGGGTCCATCACTTTGGTCCAGATTGAAATATCTCAACTATTGGATGGATTGCAATAAAATGTTGTACATTTATGTTCCAAGGAGGATGAATTACTTTGGTGGTCTCTCCTTTATAATTTTGAGTGAAATATCTGACAACTATTGAATGGATTGCCATGACATTTGGTATGGACGTGCTTGTTCCACACATTCATTTGTGATAACTTTAATGAACCTCCAATTTTTTATTCAGCGCCATCATGTCAACATCTGCAACTGAGTGTTCCATAAATGCAAAGTGGACTTACATTTTAGATATTTATTATTTAGATAGTTTAAGACATTAGTCGTTTTTCACTCCATGAAAACACTTTCAACGCATTTCTCTTGGCCATAGTGTTAGAAAATGTGGGCTAAAACTTAATCGACATGGGGAACAGCTGATTTTTCAGCAAGTTTACAAGAGGTATTCATGTCATATCTTGTCTGACCTGTTTTCAGTTTATTTCTCCCCACAAAAGCTCTCCTTCAAAAATATATAACGCAACACTATCAGCTTTATCCATGATACAAGACAGGCAACCAGGGAAGAAAATAAGTTATTCAACTGGTACTTAAACTTACTTAGCAATTTGGCGTTCTCTCTTGAAGCATAACCAAACAATAGTTTTCCTTATAAATGAATGTAGCAATGTTTGTCGTTTGAATTTTTACTAGTTTAGTCAATAAAGTGTCAGAAAATAGTAACTGGATTCTCGCAATATCAAAAAATCAAACAAGAATTTTCACTCAATAGTGCTTTTCTAGTCCTACGATCACTCTTACGTCCTACACTTTAATACTACATGTCACAATGCTACATGTCACACCCATCATACACTGATGGCAGGGGTTAAGTGTCTTGCCCAAGGACATATCGACATAGACTAGAGCAGAGGACCGAACCCCCGCTCCTCTGATTGAAGGACGACCCGCTCTATCACTGAGCCCCCTAAATCCATCTTGTCAGACTTCAAGTAATGGGTTTGTGTCCGAACCACAGTGATTCAGACCAATCAGTGTCCTTCGAGGAGTAATTCTGGCAGCTATGGGCGGGATTTAGGTGTGTGTGACGACACGAAGAGGCGACTGTTCGTTCTAAACGACAATGGCAGCTCCGGAAATGCTGCAATAGCATCAGTTATATCAGAACTTGAGTATTTCTTCATTGAACAAAGAGCAAAGAACAACACAACAAAGCAAAAAGCACTATTTATTACAAAGCAACTTTTCTTGAGCATATTTTCAAAAATATCTTTTAAACTCGCATCCTTTGCAAATGATGTCCCTTGATGAACATTTCTTGGAGGGGATTGGGAGCAGTCTTCCTCACATTTAGATAGATAGATATAAACTTCATTTATCCCCAGGGGGAAATTTGTTTGTAGCAGCAGCAAGTTACAGAGTAGAATAAACTATGAAGTATGGAAATGCACAATATATACAGTACAATAAAATAGCAGAGCAGATATTGAATGAAAATAGAATAAAAAAAAAAGATAAAATAGAATAAAATAAAAATGCACAGTATATACAATGAATTAGAATGGTATCAAATGAACAACTAGGTAAACTAACCAAACTGAACAGTATTTGATGCCAGTTATTTGATGCCAGTGCTTTTCATCAGGCTTGGCATCATCTTGAATATGTTCTGAAACACAGATTAAAGTGCAGTGAGTAAAATGATTTCTGCTCGTTTGCAGTGTGAATGATTGGCCTTGTACAAAGAGTTGTCCCTGTAACGGGTGTAGTAAGGACCCAGGAGCAGTACGACAGACACACTGGATAGTTGGAATCGAAGCTTTATTTTCCTCTGGACACACAACAGGTAACAGTCTTTGATAAGCACAGATGGATAAGGCAGACAGAATCCCGAGGAAACAGAGGCAGGATCTCGTAGTCGGGGACAGAAGACTGAGTGAATTACCGGGGCAGAGGCAAGGCGGCGAAGTCCAAAACAGGCAGGGTCGGTAACGGGAAATCAGTCGGAGGGTATTCGCTGGAAGGTCTGGCATGAATGCGGAGAACGATCTGGCAGTGAGTGTGTGTGAGACTGGTGTCTAAATAGTAGGTGCAGCAGAGTGAGCAGGTGAGAGGGATGAGCTGATGAGGTGGGTGTGAGTAGCAGGTGCACTGAATAAGATGATTAGGTGAGTGAGAGATAGAGTGACAGGATAGTAGTGGCAGAGATGTGACAGTTCCATTCTATTTGGTTTTGATAATCTTCTATCTGCAGCTTTGTGTGGCTTACCTGACAAGTAATGGTTAATAAGAGCAAAGAGAGGAATGTTATTCCTCTTGACCGTCTATCACTCAAGGGACGGCTCCAGAAGTTCCAAAAACAAAAAAAACATTAACGTCTCCCAAAGAGGCCGCTGTTGCATAGCGGTCAGCAGACCGGAGCAGGGTTGCTTGGGCCCTTGCCCAGGTCTTGCGGCAGCGGTGGATGAATGTCTGGACTGAAGGGCAGGAAACCTCCTTCTCCAACGTGGGGAATAGAGGTGGCTGGAACCCATAAGCACACTGGAAAGGTGACAAGCCTGTGGTGGAGCTGGTCAGGGTGTTATGAGCATTCTGCTGTCTCTTTAGCAGATGGGAGCTTGAGTAGAGGAATAAAATGGGCCAGCTTACTAAATTTGTCGACCACTGTCAGGATGGCGGTGTGGCCCTCAGATGGTGGTAGCCCAGTGACAAAGTTCAGGGAGATGTGGGACCACGGACGATGAGGCACTGGGAGAGGCTGCAGGAGGCCGGCCAGAGCCTGGTGAGGTTTGTGTTGATTGCACACTGGGCAGGCGTTGATGAATTCCCTGGTGTCCTCGTTGAGCGAGACCCACCAGAAACGCTGCCGCAGAACGTCCTGGGTCCTCTGGATGCCCGGGTGGCAGGTAAGTCTTGAGGAGTGTGCCCACTGGAGGACGTCGGACCGAAGGCCCTGAGGGACGAACAGGCGGTTAGGAGGGCACGCGCTGGGACCGGCTTGACCCCTAGTCGCGGCCCTCACTGATTCCTTAATCTACTAAACTACTTGGCAGGAGGCAGGAAGGTTGGAAGAGGAGCTAGAGGTAGGTTCCTCCTCCCCCTGGAACTGACGGGAAAGGGCATCAGGCTTGACATTGCGGGACCCTGGGCGATAGGATAGCGTGAAGTGGAACCGCGTGAAGAATAAAGACCACCTGGCCTGTCGGGAATTGAGTCTCTTGGCTGTGCGGATGTACTCAAGTTTCTTATGGTCGGTCCAAACCATGAATTGGAGCTTGGTCCCCTCCAGCCAGTGACGCCACTCCTCCAGGGCCAGCTTCACTGCTAGTAGTTCCCGGTTGCCAATGTCATAGTTTCTCTTGGCGGGGGAAAGCCGACGCGAGAAAAAGGCGCAGGGATGGAGCTTCTGGTCAGCAGCAGAGCGTTGGGACAAGACACCCCCAACCCCTATGTCGGAGGCGTCCACCTCCACCACAAATTGTCTGTCCGGATCCGGTACTTGGAGGATGGGTGCTGAGGTGAACCTGAACTTCAGGTTATGGAAGGTCTCTTCGGCTGCAGAAGTCCACAGGAAAGGAATCCTGGAGGAAGTGAGGGCAGTAAGTGTTTGTTTGTTTGTTTATTTATTTTGCAGGGATAATGCACACCAATCAACAGTTGAACTGTAAGTGAGCCAGAGTTAGCCAGAGAGGCTAATTTCCATCTGCTGTCCCCGGCCAGATGTTTCAAGGCAGCCTAAAATTATAATAATTTATATTATAATTTCAAATGAAAATGGAATTAAAATTCATAGACAAACAAACAGCAACGTATAGATAAAACCAGTACACAGCAAAAGAAAAGTGTACGACATTAGAGCAGAGCAGACATAACAGGCTGCAGCATGCGGCAGAACAAACCCACCCACAGTACAAGCACATATACAGTATTACACTGAGGCACACAACATACACATCAAAAATGGAAAATAGCAACACTGAACAAGACAAATGCACATATAGGCAAAACAAGCAGGCAGGACAGACAGCACATCAATGTTTGCACACCTGATTGGCAACAAGCCATTCCATAAGGCTGTGTTTGAATGTTTTGTACGTGTTTTGTGCGCGTATGTGTGGTGGCAGAGCATTCCATGAGTGTGCTGCCTTCACAGAGAATGTAGATTTGCTAAATGAGCTTGACCTATGTGAAATGACACAATCACCTCTTGAAGCAGGTCTAGTGAGTCTGCTGTGTGCTTTGTTTAATAAAATCACTAAGCGGAGGCGGGGCCATACCATGTAAAAATTTAAAAACCAGACACACATCAGTGAATTTAATGAAGTTCTCCCAACTCAAGATATGGTGTTTGATGAGGATATTGCAGTGATGGTGACTTTTGTTTTTTTTATCAAGTGTTTTTAGAGCTTGTTTATGGAGAATATGAATAGATTTTAATGTTGTGCTGCTGGCTGGTTAAGCAGTAGGTCAGATGGGGGACAATCATTGCATTAAAATACAGTTTTGCAGCCCGCATGGTTAGACAGTGTCTTATATATCTAAAATTCATGAGATTCAATTTTAAGACCTTTGTCACATGTTTTACCTGCTTTTTAAAAGAGAGATTAGAATCAATAAAAATTCCTAAATATTTCAAATCTGACACTACCTGTAGCCTCTCACCAGCAACATAAACATCTGGCTCCGGTGACACTTTGCAAGCCCTCTTTGTGAAGAACATACAAACAGTATTTTTAACATTCAGGTGAAGGCAGGAATCTGCAAGCCATTTAGTTACATTTGTCATTGTGGACGTGAGTGCAGCTTGTTCGTCAGCGTACATTTGAATATCACACCCATTGCAGAAACCCGGCAAATCATTAATATATAAACTGAATAATAAAGGTCCCAAAATAGAACCCTGAGGTACTCCCACGTTAGATCTCAGAGTAGATGATGAAACATCACCCACTCTGACACACTGGGTTCTTCCTTCAAGGTAGGATTTCAGCAAAGCAAGAGACTCTCAGGAAAAGTTAAAATTTGACAGTTTATTGTAGTGGGGAAGCGACAGAGCTGTAATTCCTGATGAACCTCCTATAGAAATTGGCGAACCCCAGGAAACATTGAAGCTGCTTGCGGAAGTTTGGGACAGACCAGGTAGTGACGGCAGCAACCTTTGCGGGGTCCATCTTGATGCTGCCCTGGGAAACGATATATCCCAGGAATGAAACCGTGGGAACGTGAAAATCGCACTTCTCCGCCTTCACAAACAGGGAGTTCTCCAGTAGGCGTTGAAGCACGGACTGGACATGGTGCACGTGTTCCTCTTGGTTCTTGGAGAAGATCAGGATGTCATCGAGGTAGACGAATACGTGCCGGTCCAACATATCCCGGAGCACGTCGTTCACCAGGGCCTGGAAGATGGCGGGGGCGTTGGTTAAGCCGAAGGGCATCACAAGGTACTCGTAATGTCCTTTAGGTGTGTTGAATGCCGTCTTCCACTCATCCCCCTCTCTGATCCGAACCAGGTGATAGGTGTTGCGGAGGTCGAGCTTGGTGGCTCCTTGAAGCAACTCAAAGGCCGTCGCGATGAGTGGCAAGGGGTACCGGTTTTTAACCGCGATCTCATTTAAGCCCCGGTAGTCGATGCAGGGTCTGATGGTCTTGTCCTTCTTCTCCATGAAGAAAAATCCAGCCCCTGCGGGAGAGGACGAGGGGTGGATGAGACCGGAAGCCAGGGAGTCGTTAATGTAATTGTCCATTGCCTCTCTTTCAGGAGCAGACAGAGAATAAAGGCTCCCCTTAGGTGGGAACGTACCAGAATGGAGGTCGATGGCACAATCATAAGGACGGTGGGGAGGCAGAGACATGGCCTTGGACTTGTTGAAAACCTCCTTAAAGTCCAAGTATTCAGCGAGAACCCCCGTAAGTTCAGGCATTAAACTGGTGAGAGAGGCACCCCGTGGTGCGGCGGCTTGTTTCAGGCAGACTAGATGACAGGACTGGCTCAAACCCCGAAAAGCCCCCGTAGTCCAGTCGATGTGAGGATTGTGTCGACGCAGCCAGGGGTATCCCAGAATGAGGGGGATGCGAGGGGTTTGCAGAATGTGGAAGCTGATGGTCTCGTGGTGGTTGCCGGACAGCAGCATGTGGACCGGAACGGTTTGGTGCGTCACCGTCCCCAGAAGATGACCGTCGACGTGCGACGATCCAATCCGGTGGTTATCTCGATAAGCCCGTCCAGAGATGTGGGTAGCTCGAACGCGATTTGTTCGTCTTTGACGTAATCTGCTAGACCGAGCAAATATGTGTCACACTGGGAGTCCATGTTCCATGAACTTAATCATGCCTTGGTCCGGAATTCAATGGCATAGTCCGTGACAGATTGGTGGCTCTGCTGAAGCCTCATTAGCCCTCCGGTGACGTCCGATCCCATGGACACCACCCCGAAAACCTTGCGTAGTTCGTTGGAGAAGGACTGGAAGGAAGCACAGGCAGGAGTACGACGATCCCATTCCGCCGTTCCCCACAGACGAGCTCTCCCCATCAGGTGGTTGATGGTGAACGCCACTCTGGCGTCTTCTGAAGTGAAGGTGCAGGGCTGCAACGCCAACAGGATGGAACAGTTTGTCAGTAATGCGTTGCAACCCTCAGGATCCCCAGCATAATGTTCTGGCTCCCCCACCCGGGGCTCCGAGACCAACGTAGAACGTGCTGGATCAATTCCAGAGTGGACCGAAGCAGGTGACGGCGACAATGCTGCGTTGGTCTGAGTTGTGGCTGCCGTGAGTTGCTGTACCTGGTCAATCAAGGTGGTCAGAATCTGGTTCCGATTCGCCAGGGTGTGGCGAACCTCGGTGGTGTTGGTGACCACCAGGGTCTCGTGTCGCTGTATCGCCTCTTCGATCGACACGAACCGGGCCTGTGATGTGGTGTCGTATGCTGGATCCATGTTATGGCCAGATCGTACTGTAACAGGTGTGGTAAGGACCCAGGATCAGTACGACAGACACACTGGATAGTTGGAATCAAAGCTTTATTTTCCTCTGGACACACAGGTAACAGTCTTTGAATAGCACAGATGGATAATCCGACACGGTGGAACGATAAGCCGTTAAGGGAGAAGGCAGACAGAATCCTGAGGAAACAGCGGCAGGATCTCGTGGTCAGGGACAGAAGACGGGCGGATAAGTCCAAAACAGGCAGGGTCGGTAACGGGAAATCATTCGGAGGGTATTCGCTGGAAGATCTGGCATCAATGCGGAGAACGATCTGGCAGTGAGTGTGTGTGTGACTGGGGTCTAAATAGTGGGTGCAGCAGAGTGAGCAGGTGAGAGTGATGAGGTGGGTGTGACTAGCAGGTGCACTGAATAAGCTGATTAGGTGAGTGAGAGATAGAAAAACAGGATAGTAGTTGCAGAGATGTGACAGTTCCATTCTATTTGGTTTTGATAATCTGCAGGTTTGTGTCTTTGTGTGGCTCACCTGACAAGTAATGGTTAATAAGAGCAAAGAGAGGAATGTTATTCCTCTTGACCGTCTGTCACTCACACACTTCAGTACAAAGCTTTGGTAAAAATCTTTGAGAGCAACAGACCATTTACCTCCATCTATTCCTGCATGTTTGTGTCTGTATTTTAGTACGTATTGTAGCCATAACTGGTAGTGGTGTAACGGGCCGTGGTTGATCCATGATCCATGCGAATCCCCCCTCACGGTTCGGCACGCACATGAAGCACAGAATAATTACATAGACACTTGAATAAATACAGCTGTTTGAAAACGATGCCTTTACAGCATTATCGTTTTGTGACATGTTTCACTTCACAACACTAGCTCAAAGTAAATAAAATTGTATCAATAAAAATACAATCTTTTATTTCCTAATCATTTGAACTGTGTGCAAATAATCACTATAGATGACTACAACAAAGTAAAAGGATAACACTTTTGATGGTTTACTGACTTCAGAGTGGTTTTGAGACGATGGTGAAAAAAAATAGTGTGGAGCCTTGTAGACCAGCTGCTATAATCAACAAAACAACAAAAACAATCTGTTTTTGACAATATTGATCATAAAAGCATGATCGGGGTTCACTAAAAGTTATATTCGCTCCCTTTTTGTGCTGATCCGATCTGTCACTCAAAACCGCGATACGATCCGAACCGTGAGTGTTATGAGCCGTTGCACCCCTAAAAACTGGCGTTAACTGAGGTTGACATTTTCTTTTATCATCTAGTCAGTGTTGTTCAGCCTCTGATATGATATACTGTGTATGGTGTTTAAATCATAAAACACCATGGTTAAATATTGAAGGGTTCTAATGGCCACTAGTTTCTGACCCGACTCCCTGATGGATCAGAAAACTTTCTGTTGCTGCCAATAAACAATTCAATTCAATTTATTTATACAGAGTTAAATCATAACATAAGTTACCTCGAGAAACTTTTCATGTAGAGCTGGTCTAAACCGTACTCTATAATTTACAGAGACACAACGTTCCCCCATTAGCAAACATTGGGTGACAGTGGCAAGAAAAAAGGTTAATATTTGACGAAATATATAAATACAACTCGACTATATTTTTTAAACTATTTTCTCACTTATATTGTGTTGTTTCTTTACTGCAGCTCCCTATCCTGGCCTCCTCTGTTGTCAGTCTTTATTTCCTGGAGCTGACGGATATATTCCAGCCGGTGCATTCTGGGTACAGTTGCAATGACCGCAGTCTGTCTCTGCCCTACATCCTGCCCAGACAGGAAGTCTGCACACTGCCTCTGCTCTTCAGCTTGGCCTTCGCCGCTCCCACCGCAACAGTAAGTAATCACCCCCACACTGGACATCACATTAATATCTACATGTGGCTAACCGGGTCTGTGATTATACCAGTGGCGGGCCGTGTATTTTATACCTGGGCCTTCAGTACTGTCCTACTACAGCTGAACCACCTCCTAATAACCTCATTATGACGGCACAGCTACGGGTTATTTGTTTCTAGGGGTGTAACAATACACATATTCGTATTAACCGTTCGGTACGAGGCTTACAAACCGAACAATATGTTTGAATAATACTATTGCATTTGGAAAATGCAGAAGCTTAAATTGTGGGAAATATAATGTTCTTTCGGTGGAGCCACTGCACTCAACCTGGCAACCCACCCAGCGTAACAGACAACGTGCTGCCTGACACGCCCACCACGGAAGAAAAACATTGTACACGGCACGTGTGTTCCGGTAGGCTATGCTAAACTAGCTTAGCAGGAAAACAACACGCATAAACTCACGCTACAAGCACACACGCTACAAACTCTCCCCGCAGTGTTTAGCTGTTCCCTACTGATTCAAACAGGGCTAAAGCAATTGCCACACAATCCCCATTTCTCCAGACCATAATTCCTGCTTTGTAAAAGAAAACAACAGCCCAAACAGAGAATCAAATCTCTGGACCCCAGTGGCGGGCCGTGCATTTTATACCTGGGCCTTCTGTGCTGTCTGCTGAGCTACGGTTATTTGTTTCTAGGGATGTAATAATACACGTATTCGTATTAAACCGTTCGGTACGAGGCTTACGAACCAAACAATACGTTTGAATAATACTAGTGCACTGCATTTGGAAAATGCAGAAGCTTAAATTGTGGGAAATATAATGTTTTCGGTGGACTGCGCTCGCGTAACAGACAACGGGCTGTGACCTTTTGAACCCGGAACAATAACAAAAAACCCTGCGTGTGTTCAGGGAGGCTAAGCTAACTAGCTTAGCGGGGAAACAACAGCAAGTTAGCTGTTCCCTACTGATTCAAACAGAAAATCAAATGTCCGAAATAACCCCGCGATGACGGGATGCTTCGTCATTAACGGACAAGTCAGAATCAATGTAATTAACAGAATGACAAGAATAAACTCACAAGAACCAGTCACATATATTTATATGACAACATAAAATGTCAAGCATGACAAATCAACCCAGCAACACAGCAGCGCTAGAGCACGACCCATTCATATTATTCATAAAAACGTCACGATAGACAAATGAACACAGTAGTAACGCTAAAGCAGTTGACTTACCACAGCTGCTGTTCTCTTAAAGACAAAGTCCATCCTCCTTTCTTTGTTAACAAAAAGTTTATAACCGCGGTTGTTCAGAACATCGGTGCGGGTCAGTTCCAGCCAGAGTCCTCCTGCGAACGTGTTCGTTGAGTTGTAAATCCACTCAGGTCTCTCCAAAAGTTTTCAAAAGCACGTAGCTTGTGCGTGTCTTGTCGTGTAGCTGCCTTGGTTAGCATAGCGTAGCTCCAAACAGCTCCAAACACCAAGAGCTCAGTTGCAAATGAAACGCATTCTTAGCCATAAGATGTGCAACGCTTCTCCGCCGCTGACAGAAATACCGTTCGTGCAAATCCTTTTCCATACTGGGTTAGGGCTGCTAGCTGTGGGGTTGACCGACCCTTTGATGCGATGTCCAGTTTTTCTGAAAATGTTATAATTTCTCTTACATATGTTTCAAATGAACTCTTACTAAATACTAAGATCTGCTAGCTAGCTTTCTGTTTGACAAAAGTCACGCTGGCCCATTGAACAATCACGGCGCACGTTAATGCAGACGTACTTGGCAGGCTACCTCGGTGCTACTGGCACGTCAAAGAATATGCACAACATGTCAAACTAAAGATCTGATTGGTTGAAGACTATGACAATCAACAATATTGTCCCCATTTACTTTAATCTGCAAAGTCTACCTAGAGGACCTTACATAGAGAAATAGGGGTTGAATCTGATTGGATAAAAGCTCTCCTTAAAACAAGCTGCACTGGAAGCAGCGCTGCAGGCTGGAAGCAGAGCAACAGAGGAAGACAGGAGCTGTGCAATGAGAAAATAAGATTATGGGAAAAACAATTATAATACATGTAGTGTATTTGTGAAAAATTATTAAGTTATAAAATAGCTATAACTTTGTGATTCTGTTTAGGCCAGCAGAGAAGGCTTAGCTGGCCCTGATGGCCCACCACTGCCGGACCCTAACCCCGCGCATGATGGGATGCTTCGTCATTAACGGACAATGCGTATAGTCAAAATTAATGTAATTAACACCATTGTGTTAATTACATTAATTTTGACTATATGCATTGTGCACAAGAACAAACTCACAAGAACCAGTCACAAAACACGTATTCATCCACACACTAAAGAGCACGGGCCATTCAAATATTATTCACATCAGAGGGAACAATATTAACCATATCATAAAGACGACACGATAGACAAATTAACACAGTAACGCTACTGCAGATGTAAAAACACAAAAGCAGTTCACTTACCAAAGCTGCTGTTTAGTCCATTCTCCTTTCTTTGATTACAAAGAGTTTAATGACGCGGATGTACAGTACATCGGTGCGGTTCAGTTCCAGCCAGAGGTCCTCCTGCGAACGTGTTCGTTGAGTTATAGATCCATTCGGGTCACAGCAAAAGTTTTCAAAAACACCATAGCTTGTAAGTGTCCTGTCGTGATATGGTGTCTTGTTGCTGCCTTGGTTAGCCACCTCAGGTTAGCAAATCTAGCGTAGCTCCAAACACCAAGACACTCACTCGCAAATAAAACGCATTCTTAGCCATAAAATGTGCAACACTTCTCCGACGCTGTTAGCCAGGAATACCGTTCGTACAAATCCTTTTCCTGGCTGGGTCAGGGCTGCTAGCTGTGGGGTTGGCCGACCCTTTCTTACAGCTTTTCTGGAAATGTCCTTCTCCAGAAAGGCGTTGCCAGTAACTCCCAAATCCGTTTCTCCTTCTTCAGCCATTGAGTGTTAAAAAAACAAAGCTACACCAAGCAAAATGCTAAAAATGTCATGTCAATGTCATAACTTCTTATATCTTTCAACTTGAACTCTTACTACTACTAAGTTCTACTAGCTAGCTTTCAGCTTCACAACAGTGACGCTAGCCCACTGACCAATCACGCCGCACGTTAATGCTGAGCTGCACGTTAATGCTGATGTACTTGTAGGCCACGTAGGAAGCTCTGACATGTCAAAGAATACGCCCAAGATGTCAAACTAAAGATCTGATTGGTTGAAGACTATAACAATCAACAATATCGTCCCCATTTACTTAAACTGCAAAGGCTTCCTAGCAGGCCTCGGGCCTCTCTTCTTACCTAGAGAAATAGGGGTGGAATCTGATTGGATAAAAGCTCTACTTAAAACAAGCTAATGGGAAAAATAATGGGAAAAATAATTAGAATACATGTAGTGTATTTATGAAAAATTATTAAATTATAAAATAGCTATAACTTTGTGATTCTGTTTAGGCCAGCAGAGAAGGCTTAGCTGGCCCTGACGGCCCACCACTGGATTATACATGTAGGGAGGAGCTGTTGTGGGAGGTAACAGAAAAATGCAAACATGAAAAACTTCAAATTCCCTTTCAATAATTTGATGACTTCAAAGAGATTGCAGAATCTAGTATACAACTACGCCTTAAACTTAAAATGTGTTAAACGATTGCTAACTGCTAGAACAGGCCAACCAATACAATTTTTTTATTCCAGCAATATGGTATATCTGTACACAACTAGCATTAGTGTATCAGGCAATTATTGTTCTGTATCCACACAGTACAATACTGGATCAGGCTAAGGAGGCAATTTCCAATTGCTGAAAAGTGAAGCCAATGCGGAAATGTCTTAAACTCAGTGGTGGGCCGTCCAGCCTGCAGTGCTGCTTCCAGCACAGCTTGTTTTAAGTAGAGCTTTTATCCAATCAGATTTCACCTCTATGCTGTCTCTATAGAAGAGAGGCCCGAGGTCCTCTAGGTAGATTTTGCAGATTAAAGTATATGGGAACGATATTGTTGATTGTCATAGTCTTCAACCAATCAGATCTTTAGTTTGACATGTTGGGCGTATTCTTTGACGTGCCAGTGGTATCGAGGTAGCCTGCTAAGTAGGTCTGTATTAACGTGCAGCGCAGCATTAACGTGCGCCGTGATTGGTCAGTGGGCCAGCGTGACTTTTGTCTAAACAGAAAGCTAGCTGGCAGATTTTAGTATTTAGTAAGAGTTCAGGTTGAAACATATGTAAGAGAAGTTATGACATTTTTAATGTTTTGCTTGGTGTAGATTCTTTTTTTTTTACCTAGCTGTGTTTTTTTAACACTCAATGGCTGAAGGAGAAACCGATTTGGTGGCGGAGTTACTGACATTTCAGGAAAAGCAGGAAATCGTATCAAATGGTCGGCTAACCCCACAGCTAGCAGCCTTGACCCAGCAAGTAAAAGGAAAATGTGGCTCCGCCCGCTCAGCTCGGCAGCTTCTTGATGGGTGCCGAACGAGTGCCGCTCGCTTGCCTCTGTTGTGACACCTGACTGACTATATAATATCGTTCCCTCTGATGTAAATAATATTTGAATGGCCCGTGCTCTTGAGTGTGCAGTGTTTTAGTGCCGCAGTTTTGATAGATTGTTTTGTCATGCTTTGTTGTAAATAAATGTGACTGGTTCTTGTGAGTTTGTTCTTGTCATTGTGTTAATTACATTGATTTTGACTATATGCATTGTCCGTTAATGATGAAGCATCCCGTCATGCACGTATTCATGTATCTGCAACTCTGTAGTTAGTGTATTTGTAGGTGTTGCACTTCATGTAACATTTGATTTCACTTGTCAAAAGTTGCAGTGTTATGTGAATATGAGGTGTTTACACGAAACAAACAATAACCCGTAGCTGTGGTGGTTCAACTGTAGTAAGACGGCACAGAAGGCCCAGGTAGAAAATGCACGGCCCGCCACTGCTTAAACTTGTATTCTCTCTACTGGCCATCAGGGGGTGACTCCTCTGGTTGTATAGAAGTCAGATTGTACAGAAGTCTATGAGAAAATGACTCTACTTAAACATCGTATACATAAGTTTATGGTCATCATTTTTTGTTTCAAGTCTTCTTCATTACTTCTTCATGGTATTCATTTAGTAAATTATGGTCCATTTAGAGTCAAATAGACCATAAAGGAAGGTATGCTTCAGGGCGGGGCTACCTTGTGATTGACAGGTCGTTACCAGAGCCATATACTGCGTGTCTACCATGGCGTGTCTACCACGGCGTGTCTACCACGGCGTGTCTACCACGGCGTGTCTACCACGGCGTGTCTACCACGGCGTGTCTACCACGGCGTCACTCCTCCGCAGTCCAAATAGGTCACTTCAGTTTACTGGTGGCAAAAAAACAAGATGGCCATGGACTCGGCAACGGGTGACGTCCTGACGACTACATCTACTTCTTATATACAGGCTATGATCAAGCTACAGTGCTAGCACAACAACCATTGCCACCTTTCCCATCATTATGATGGTGTCATAAGTCTTTTTGCCATTTTCTGGTATGTGTGTGATGAGATGACCCAGCAGCACAGACAGTAACGTCACAGCCTCTCAAAACCACATGTGTCAATGAGTGAAGAGGACATAAAGTTCACAATCTGTCACAACTGCACGTCCAATATAAGTTGTTGAGGAACAACCTTAAACAAATTTGGAATACCTAACTTAATCAGAGACTTATTATATTGTAATTCATTCCCATCATGCTGCTCAGAGTAATCACAGTGAGCGGCTCATCTGCCAATAGCACTGAGCTAAACAGCTAATGGAGATTTTGTTAGTGACCACTGGTAGACAGACAGTTGACTGGTAGACAGACACTTGACTGGTAGACAGATACTTGACTGGTAGACAGACAGTTGACTGGTAGACAGACAGTTGAGTGGTAGACAGACAGTTGAGTGGTAGACAGACAGTTGAGTGGTAGACAGACAGTTGACTGGTAGACAGTTGACTGGTAGACAGACACTTGACTGGTAGACAGACAGTTGAGTGGTAAACAGACAGTTGACTGGTAGACAGACAGTTGACTGGTAGACAGACACTTGACTGGTAGATAGACAGTTGACTGGTAGACAGACACTTGACTGGTAGACAGACAGTTGAGTGGTAGACAGACAGTTGACTGGTAGACAGACAGTTGACTGGTAGACAGACACTTGAGTGGTAGACAGACAGTTGACTGGTAGACAGACAGTTGACTGGTAGACAGACACTTGACTGGTAGACAGACAGTTGAGTGGTAAACAGACAGTTGACTGGTAGACAGACAGTTGACTGGTAGACAGACACTTGACTGGTAGATAGACAGTTGACTGGTAGACAGACACTTGACTGGTAGACAGACAGTTGAGTGGTAGACAGACAGTTGACTGGTAGACAGACAGTTGACTGGTAGACAGACACTTGAGTGGTAGACAGACAGTTGACTGGTAGACAGACAGTTGACTGGTAGACAGACACTTGAGTGGTAGACAGACACTTGACTGGTAGACAGACAGTTGAGTGGTAGACAGACAGTTGACTGGTAGACAGACAGTTGACTGGTAGACAGACACTTGAGTGGTAGACAGACAGTTGAGTGGTAGACAGACAGTTGAGTGGTAGACAGAGAGTTGAGTGGTAGACAGACAGTTGAGTGGTAGACAGACAGTTGAGTGGTAGACAGACAGTTGACTGGTAGACAGACAGTTGACTGGTAGACAGACAGTTGACTGGTAGACAGACACTTGAGTGGTAGACAGACAGTTGAGTGGTAGACAGACAGTTGAGTGGTAGACAGAGAGTTTAGTGGTAGACAGACAGTTGACTGGTAGATAGACACTTGACTGGTAGACAGACAGTTGAGTGGTAGACAGACAGTTGAGTGGTAGACAGACAGTTGAGTGGTAGACAGACAGTTGACTGGTAGACAGACACTTGAGTGGTAGACAGACACTTGAGTGGTAGACAGACAGTTGAGTGGTAGACAGACAGTTGACTGGTAGACAGACAGTTGACTGGTAGACAGACACTTGACTGGTAGACAGACACTTGACTGGTAGACAGACAGTTGAGTGGTAGACAGACAGTTGAGTGGTAGACAGACAGTTGACTGGTAGACAGACACTTGACTGGTAGACAGACAGTTGAGTGGTAGACAGACAGTTGAGTGGTCAATTGACAAATCTGCATCATGTCTTACATGAAAATTGTGACTTATTTGTCACTCGGGCTTCACTACTCCACTGAAAAGACTAGAAATAGAAAACATACATGAAACAAACAGAAATGATTTCCACATGGCTCTTTTGATTAAGTGATCTATCTTGTTGTGTCCTCTTCTTCTACTACAGTTTAATGACATTCGACCAGAGAATTAGTGCCACCAACTGTTTATCTCGATGCGCCCAACTCTTCATATTCGCATAACAGCAGTTGATTCACGTTTTTTTCTGTTGATGTTCCTTCAATTTCAATTTATTTTCAGTTTATTTTTGTATAGCCAAAAATCACAAATTTGCCTCAGAGGGCTTTACAATCTTTTAAAATCAGTTAATCTTAATGCACCACTTATATCAGAGAGCCAGCACATCTAGTTCACCTTCTTTGCTTCTCTTTGAACTTCACTTTGATGTGACTTTTCACATTTTGAGATTACATGAAGTAAATTTTTGACCTTCGAAGCAGTAGTTTGACAAAAAAGCAAGACGTACTACTAGCTTTCTTCAGAGTATCTTGCAGTCTTACTCGTCTGGGATCTGGAAATCTCTTGATTTTTAAAGTGTAAATAAATAAACAAAACCATAAACTCTGTCAAATTCAGGTATCAGTCATGACAGTGGGATATTAACAATAATAAATTGCCCAATAATATTTTATGTATTTGGTGATATAAAATCTGCATTGCCAAAAATCTCTTCTTTGTCTTTGTCTGTGTGTAGATTCTTATAGGAGAGGCCATTCTGTACTGCTATCTATCCAGGAGGTCATCAGCCGCACAGACGGAGGCCAACATCAACGCTGCAGGCTGTAATTTCAACTCCTACATCCGCAGGGCTGTACGCTTCATAGGTGGGAGGACACATGCTTTATGCACACAACTGATTACATGCGTGTTTTCAGTAACTGAACCACAGAAAAAACAAAACAACAACAGGCAACAGCTCGAACAGCAACATAAAGTTGCATGTTCTACTAATCCGGTGTTTGCTGTTGCTTTTCCCAGGTGTCCATATCTTCGGCCTGTGTGTGACAGCACTGATAACTGATATTCTCCAGCTGTCCACTGGTCAACACACACCCTATTGGTTGGATGTGTGTAAACCCAACTTGACCCACATTAATATGTCCACCTGTGATGAAGCTTTTATTCTGGAGGATATCTGCTCTGGACAGGATGCTGGGCTCATCAATGCTGGGAGGTAAGGCTTAGTTTTACTGTGGGAGAGTGTGGGAGTGATCTAGTGAGTGTGTCAGAGGATGAGTGTGTGGGTGAGTGGGTCCTTTTTAATGTTTAGTTTTAGCACACTCACACATGAACGGGCTATAATCTTCTTGTAGCTGGCAGTCCTAGACTCATTTTCCCTGTTGTTATGGTTACAGATCTGCTCACCGGACAAGTGTTCAAACAGACAATATGGGCTAAATAGTAGGACTCTGTACATCATCACTGCCACGGTCATGTGCTACAACATGGCTGTTTTACTGTGACAACATTATAAATGACATATATTAAGCCAACATTTAGCTCACTTAAAGCACCTACACACCTACACACCCATCTCACAGATAAGTGTTTCACTTATTGGCTGGTCCACCAAAAACTGCGGTTTGTCAATAAAATGAGAATTGCTGGTCCACCTTGAGATCAGCCAACTTAAGTGAGCCTGGGCTCTGGTTGTGTCTAACAACCCCCTTCACTTTAATCAGCAATTTGCAAACAAGATACAGGAACTCGGCTTGGGGCTGGAGCAGTTGTAGCAGTTCACCGACAGCCTGCACTGCTACGTTCACAGTTACTGCTAACTTCATACTCACATACTAACCTAATATTATAGGCTGATGTGGTGCAGCACAACCCTATCATGGTTCACAATCACAGTTTATTGTGCAATATAAGGGGTTCTTTTGATCAAAAGGAATTATAATGGAACCTGTAGTCTGACAAAGAACCCTTGAAAAAGCCTTTTTTGCCGAAGTAAATGGTTCTGGATAGGATCTCAGCCCTTCAGGAAGAACCTTTCTGGAGCGGCCGTGGCTCAATGGGTAGAGAGGGTTGTCCGGTAACCGCAAGGTTCGATCCTTGGCTGCTACATGTCCTATGCCGAAGTGTCCCTGAGCAAGACACTGAACCCCTAACTGCTCCCCGGGCGCTTCTCAGCAGCCCACTGCTCCCAATAAGCTAGGGAGGGGTTAAATGTCAAATTTCATATATATGTATGACAATAAAATCCTAACTTTGAAATAGACTGTCCTGTCTGCATTTTAAGTGTCCTTGAGCAAGACACTAAACCCCACATGGCTCCGAACAAGTTTTTTTAAGAAATCTAAATATTTTACCAGATCATTTTAGTCACCTTTTTAAACACCTGTTCAACTGTTGTTGTCCAGCAACCGATGTTGTATGTTTCCCAGTGTCCCTCATTAAGCAGTCTCTCAAGCAATGCTGGAAGCATGAGGTGAATTGTTGGAAACACGGTGGTTAGGGATAACTGTGTTTGCTCCACGCGTTCCACCATTGCTGTCAGTTACATTGCATGTTAAAGCTGAAGGCCGCTGTCATTATGCAGCTCTCACTAGACTGCAAATGTCACCTCAGCTGTGGAGACCACAGTTTCTCTGCCCACTCCATCCAACTGTTTACTCAGCACAGGCCTGCTCTTATTGTATGGCAAACTCTATCAAGATAACGCTGCACGAATGACACAACTATACTGATGTTACCTGCATCACTGTCATTCACTGAGCTAATCAACTGATTGCAACTTGGCAACTCAAGTGTGCTTATTGTGTTTAATTAATGTTATTTAATGCAGGTTATTGAAGAGACAGCTGTTTGTGCTTCCCCCAGATTCTCCATCCATTATCTATCCACAATTTTCTCTTCCAGCTATCACAGGGCTGACACATACAGACAGACAACCATTCACCCTCACATTCACAAACGGGGGCAATTGAGAGCCCCCCATTCACCTAACCTGCGTGTCTTTGGGCAGTGGGAATAAATGTGAGCATATAGAGGAAACCCACACAGGCGAGGAGACAGTGCCACCCCCTCGGATCTTCTTCTTATCTGTGATAGATCAGATGTAAGCTTGCCTAAAGCTTGAGAGCTCAGATGGAGTTGCTGGCTGGGTCTCATCTATTATCCATTTGTGCAGAGCGGACATTTGAAGACACGGTTTGCGGCTTTGAGGAGGGCAAAGTACATGAAACGGAGGACTTTCATTTTGTTATGTATGCTTATTTTGTTCTGCACAACTATTGTTCTAGTAGAAACTGTAAATGAACAAAAGCATAAATGCTCCAGTACGACAGAGACTTCCAGCCACCTGGCAGATCCAGAACAGTGAGACTTGATTTGTAACTGTTTTTAAAGTAAATCTAATGTGTGTGTGAGAGGAAGATAGAGCAAGACCTGCAGCCTTGTAATTACGTTTGAAAAATACAACTTTTTATTTTCCCAAAATGTGTCTGTTTGAGTGGGAGGATCTTAAGTATCAAACTCTTTTATTATAGGGAGTACAGTAACACACCGTTGTATTTTCCATTACTAAGCAGCAACTAATTTGACAATCTGCTTCCTGTTGACATCGGTAAGTGCATGCCCAGTGTACGTGAATGGTTATGCAGTGATATGCATTATTAGGCGTGTTAGAATGGACGGAGATTATATAGACAGTATATCTAGTTTATCTACCACCATTTGCTTAATATTAGACCGGCAAGTTGTTGCCATGTTTTTTTAGTTTATTAAGCTTCACAATCCAAAATTCTTTTTTGTACAACTGACAACCATGTGACAACACAGGGCAACACAGTTGTTTTTATTTGCATGTTGGCTCATTTTGTGGCTTCAGATGACATATTTGCAATACGGTGCTACGGCTGAGTTTGTGCATCAAGTAGCACTGGGCAGTTCTGTCACCCATTGTTGCTTGTATTACCAGATGCTAAATGATCTCTTATCGTGAAGTGCTCAGAGCAATTCCGTGGCATTAGATGGCAGAGGCACACACACAGACCTCTCTGAAATCTCATTAATGTAACATTTTACCAAAAGGCTGCACACTGGCGCCTCCGTTAAACCTTCTGACAGCAGCAGCAGGCTTTAGCAAAACACGATACAGAATGTTCCGTGCCTCTCTGAACACCACACAGGAGAGCTGTTCCACACTGATTCTTAGTTTACACAGGGACATGATCTGGAGTATAGCAGGTGTTCTCAGGATGCATCCTGAGCTCCTTCAAAAATCTCTTTTTAATAAAATCTCAAAACACCATGACCGCTGCATAATTAAGCATTATCTTATCGGTAAACGGTATTATTATAGGGAAATGTGTTCATGCAGTTGTGACAACAGATTAAACAGACCGTTGCTTTTCTCTCAATACTTTTTCAGTTGTGACATTGTGCATATGTAGATAGATATGACATATGGGCATCAAAGAAAACTGAAAAACATATTATCGTACTACAAGTTACTAGGGCTGTGTATTGGCAGGAATCTGACGATATGATACGCATCATGATAAAGGTTGGGATTCAATATATTGCGATATATGTACTGTAAGCAAGGATAATACTTCTTTATGCAATCACAACAGTCGGATCTCTGCATTTACTACAGTCTGTAACATCCAACATCCCAACACAAAATCAACCACTGTCTGCCACCAATCTTTGCATGTCAAATATTAGTTAAATCAATACTGTATCACAAAACATTATATGACAAATACATCAATGGAGATCTATGTATTTGGTAACATATTTGTGGAGTTATATATTTATGTAGACCTCTTAAAATATTCAAGACTACCAACAGTGTCAATACAAACGTATGAATTAATGCTTTATAAAAATGAATAATTAGAAACACTTAATAACACACACTGCATCTGTATAATAGTTGCATGATACCAGGATAATATGTTTGTAATATTTAGGCGACGAAATAGCAAATCACACATCAGAGGTCTAGAGTGGTTTGCCCTCCTTTTGTCCTTCATACACTGCATTTATTAAACACCTGCAGAGCTACCAACACACACACACACACACACACACATACACACACACACACACACACACACACACACACACACATACACACACACACACACACGCACACACATACACACACACGCACACACACACACACACACACACACACAAGTTTCTTTGAAAGTCACTTCCCTGTTGCAGATGAATATTCAGCATTGTCCTCAGCTGCCTGTACATGATCATTTTGTAGAAGGAACACACTGTCTTTCTTTTGTTCTTTATAGGAAGTCTTTCCCCTCCCAGCATGCAACTCTAGCTGCCTTTGCTGCTGTCTACATCTCAGTAAGTGGTTCATATACACTCTCTTATGTAGACTGAGACTTGTAGCTGACGATGCCACCTCAAATCTAGCCACAGAAACATAGAACATATATCTCTTGTGGGTCATTTACGAATGGCTTGACATTTAAATAGATCTAATTTAATCACAGGTGGGAATTGAACACAGTCTCACTAATCGGAGTTGACAATCACAGGTTTGGGATTATCTGTTTTTACATGAACATTTAAAAGATCATGATTGGCTCATGTGAAATATGTGTGTTTCAGATGTACTTCAACGCAGTGCTGACGGACTCCGCCAAGCTGCTGAAGCCTCTCCTGGTGTTCTCCTTCATCATGCTGGCCATCCTGGCCGGGCTGACGAGGATCATCCAGTTCAGAAACCATCCTGTCGACGTCTACTGTGGATGGTTACTGGGATCTGCCATTGCTGTTTATCTGGTAACATTTTGAACCAGTCACAACCTTTTTGAGATATAAATAAAAGTGTCCTGTGTAGCTTAAAGGGTGTGTTGTATTTGTGGGCATCTAGCGGTGAGGGTGCAGACTGCAACCAACTGAAGCTTCTCCCGTGCACCAATGGTGTAGGAGAACTACGTTGGCCGCCGCAAAAACGTAAATGTGTTTGGTTTGTCCGTTTTTGGCTACTGTAGAAACATGATTCTGTGAAGAGGACCCGCTCCGATTAGATAGAAACGGCATGTACTAATGAAAGGAAAACACGATTATACACTAAAGAATGCATACTTCATTTGATTATATTCCATTTCTGCCAATAGATCCACGTAAATGCTACACAATGTATTTTAAACCTTATTTACCTTGTAGCCTAAATGATTTATTGTTTCAATATTGTTTAATAGTTTTAAACCTAATTATTTCATAACCAACTTAAAGCCGATCAGTGCTCACCTGCCAATATTCTTCCTGAATGAACGAGCCACCAAAGCTGTTGTAGCTCCTGCAGTTGTCTTATAAACAAAACGATTAGGCTATTTATTAGTACCAACATCTTGAAATATGCCACTTCTGTCCACACTCAAAGCAGATCAAGTAGTGATGCGCGGGTCAGGCTTTTCTAATATCTGCACCCACCCGACCTGTTATGCACCGCCCAACCTGCAAAAATATGTGTTAATCAACGAATCCCGACCCGCAAACCTCCAACTCAACTGCATGTTCCATTATCATGCATACAATCCCTACAAGTGTATGAACTTGTATGTATATGACGATTGTTTTGAGTTTAAGTCGTAATATGATAACTACTGTATGAGAGATAGCGGACCAGAGCGAGCTCGATGTCGTTGAAAGCCATGCAAGAAGTATGGCGTGCGACTGAATGCACCCTTTTAAGCAGAGCTGCTTCTACCCTCGTACATCACAGCCTGCAAAACAGCTCTGCCACAAGAGCAAGATGTTTGACACTGAAACGTCGTCCAACCCTCTGTAGGAGTGTGGACTGAACGGCCTTAATGACTAATAACGTTTTTTTAGGGCTGGCTTTACAATCCTATTAAGGCTGAGGATTCCAGATGGGAAACGACAGCTAGAGGCAAACATGAGGGAGGCCGCAATTGTAAGCCAAACGCAATGGCAAAAACACAGCATCGTTCGCATCCAGAGTCACAAAGTCACATATAGTTTGAAAATCTACAGAGAAGTAGTATGGAATTTAAAAATGGAAATGTGTTCGACGTGTAAACATATACTATTTTAATGGATGCCTATCAGCCAAGAAGAGTATATTGCATCCATGATGTATTTTTGGCTCATTTTGTGCTAGTTTGTATTTTAAAGAGACAGCAAGCTCCTACAGCAGGCATTGTATGCAGATTTCATGTACTGGCATTGGTTCATTGGTTCATTGGTTCATTGGTTCATTGGTTCATTGCATTATTCAGTACAGTTTGATGGGCTGAAGGTAGACAATGATGTTCAACTCTTGTGCAGAAACTGGTGGATATTTGCACAGTATATTTGATACCTCCCACACGGCTTCACCCTCCAGCCCACACACACTCGGATAAACATGTCCAGCATACACTCTAACAGACATGAGCGGTACTGAAGCAGTTTCACTTGTGAGCAGACACACACACACACACACACACACACACACACACACACTACCCTGTTCAGCTGCCTACATCTTTGTTTTTCTGCCTTTTCCTGCAGGAAGAAACGTTGGCTCCCGATATGTGAGGTTGTGCTCTTGAACATCAACTCATCTAGTGAAATAAATATATTTCACTAGCGGAGGTCCTTTATGTTATGCAAAAAGAGAATTATTAACCTGGAAAAAGATCTTTGTAATTAACTTAAGTTGCAAGATGTTTATCCTCCCTGTATGTGGCTCTACACCTTGTAGAGATGATGATTACTCACATTTGTTCTCAAGGCAATCATTCTGCACAGTACAGGCTTCACAGGGCTATTTTAGGGTTCTTTGTTTGGCATTGCATCATCTATCATCTGAGTAGAAATTAAAAGACAAGTAGATAAATTGAAGCTGATTGGCTGTGCTGCAGTGCATCAGTACTGCACTTGGTTTTTATTCCAGTTACACAGCATGTTTTGAACTACATGTAAATCTACCCACGTCAGATGCTTTTTGTGTTTTGTTGGTTTTGTCCCTGCTTTGACTGGCGAGGTAGGGGTGGGGTGGTGTGTGTACATGGGATGAGGGTAACTGAGTATTCAGATTCTTTACTTAAATAAAAGTACCACAATTGATTCACATATTGTATCGCAATGACAGAGTGGACCGTTTAAGACTAATCTACGTTTTGAAATAACAGAATGTTAACGCCCTCTAATCTCTTTAATGTGTAGCATTAAGGTGCGTTCACACCAAACGCGGCATTACAATCACAGCACAGCCTGTTCACTCCTTTCTGTGAACTAGAAATGAAGCTATGAGCTCATCACAGAATCTGGTACATCTGATTTAGACTATCTGGTGATAGCAATGGGCTGTCCTACACTGTGACAAGAGTGTGTAGATGAAGCATTAAGCTGTTTGATTTTAATCATTTAGCAGCTGGCTAGTTAGCTGGCTAACGTAAGCTTGCTAATTTCACCATGTTTTCACGCTAAACTTACACTGGTTATAGAAAGTGAGCGGATTGGCAGAGCGGCAGCGCATTCTTCAGTGGATGCACTTTGTCAATAGGTGATATAAGTGATATCAGTGGTCTGCAGAGTTTTGACTCTACCTTCTAGTATTAAGTACCAAAAAGCACCAGGTACCAGGTACTATCAATAACTTCTAATGGAATCCAAAAAACAGTGAGTCGAGTTTGGTAGAGCTGTGCTGTTCCATGCAGTGGACATGCATTAATAGGGTCTGCCTCCCACCAGAGTCCTGCTCTCTAGCCGGGTCTCTGCAGGATGTGGGCACAACAGTCTCCAATCTCCCGTCGCTGGGTTTAGCTTGTCTTATTTCATCCATTTCACTTTCCTGTGATTGGACATCAGCCATTATCAGGCTGGGTAGTGGACATTCCTAGGCAGCTGCAGGGTCAGTTTAGCTCTTATCCAGGCACTCGTCCCTCTTTTCTCGGAGCGGTCACTCGGCACACATAGGAGAAGTTTGCCTTCAGGGCTTTCTGCCAACAAGGGTTTATTTTAATCCAAACTATGATCTTTTCCTAAACCTTACCAAGTAGGTTTGTTGCCTGTACCTACGGAGAAGAAAGCCCTGAGGGCTTAGGATGATAGGATCATCGTTTTCTTATTAACAGATGATATGTGATAATAATTCTTGAGAGAGTCTTTGGCGCTTGGACTCTACAGGGAGATTTGTAATGGAGGGGCGTCTGCCCTGAGCAGCAGAAGATAAACCCCCCCGTGGAGTCCAGGCACTGCTGGTGGTGGTGGTGGCTGATGAGGCTGATGGAATGATCTAGTTGATGAAGATGATGAATCTGCAAAGACAGGGTGGAGATGGGGAGTTGGAGGGGTGCGTACCAGCAGCATGAACATACTGAAAGTAAAGAGACAATCATTTTTAAAAAGAGACAGCAGCAAGATGATAGGCTAACCATGTCGTTGTTCGTTGTGCTATTGGACTCGCCCCTTCAAAGGGTTTTTGCTTGCATGTTTGACATTTTCTAACTACGTGGACGCTGATAGGCTGGAACCATGCTGTAGTAGTGAATCTTTGATACACTGCCTAATAGAGTTTGGGAGAACACCAGTTTGCTTCGAGGATGAAACCCACAACGGAGTATTAAAACATCCAAAAGTTTCCTCATCACAATTCCGTGTTAGCTCAAGTGTGTACGACTTTCCGAGCAGAAAGCATAACTGGGGCTTCACCTTCCCCCTCCTGGTCTATCAGTTGTATGTGGAGGCTACTAGTCCTCTGCAGCTCACGTGCTCCATATCTCTCATGATATTACTACTGGTCTGTATTGCATTGCCATACTTGCTAAGTCATTGCTTTGGAGATTTTATTTCAATCCCTCAAGAAACTAAAGTCTAAATGAAATACATCACATCACTGAAGATTAGGACACTGTAACTTCCTTTTCACTGTGGCTTTAGTTAAAACCTTTTGAGCCCTAGACGTTTTTTTGGCTTATTCTCGAAAATACTATACCCATACTCAAAGGGGCCTTACTCTCTAACTACAAGGTCTATTTGAAAATGTTCAATGGATTTATAACACTGAGGAGGGTTTGCTCATATGAATTGTGTACATATTGTGTATATGTTACTGGTTAATAGCTGATGAAGATGGAACACAGCTCCACTTTGAAAAATGTCAAATTCGTATGGTGAAAAAGCATAAGCTAAATATTAAATGAGGCTCAGTGAAGCCTATAAACCACACACAATCATAGAAAACGACAGCAGTAGTCACCCACAAAAGAATTGGAGTGAATAGAGTGAAGTAGGCCAGAGTTAGAGACATAAACGTTATCAGAGGTCACGAGAGGTCACGAGAGGTCGCCATGTGAGAAACAGCCTCTCCAGCTGTTCCATTGTACTTTTATAAGCTAAATAACTATATATTTAACTTCCTTTATCCTTGTGCATGCACAATCTATCACATACAGCAGTTAGAAATCATTTTGGAGAGCTAGAACCGTCTCCAAAGCGTCTCGGGACCGCCGACCTACGGGAGAATTGCGCCATAGTGGTTGTGTATTGGGCCAGTGTAGAGCCCCTGATTGGTCGATTTCTTCATATGAAACGTCTATGCACGTGTCTGGATGTGGCCAATTGACTGGCGTCAACGGAATTTTCAGGAAGTCTTTAGTTTTCCGAAAAATGCCGATCTAAGCCGGCGGACCCGTGCGTAAACGCCCGAAGCTGCCTCGCTGGAATGTGGTCCCCCGAGCTCATTTGACCCCCCCCTTCCTTTTTTCACAACTTTATTAGACTGTAAACAGATGACAAAAGGCGAAACAGGAGTCTAAAAGGAGTTTGAGGACATCGTTTTATGATTTGGCTTTCTTCGGTACCAGTCGGCACCAGTCGGTACCAGTATCCCCCCCGTCGGGGGGCTCTCAGTTTAAAGAGGATTTATTAAGGCTTACGGACAGAGGAGCTGACATGGCTGCCACCTGAAACCACCTGGATTTCACAAACTCTTTTATATGCTCGTGTCTTTGCTGCATGCTCCTCTGTGTCTCACTATATGTGTCTGTTTGTATGCAGGGTATCTATGCGGTGGGGAATTTTCAGCCCAGCGAGGATCGGTCCAGAAGTCGAGCACCTACCCCCACCCTGAGAGAGCCCCCCCTCTCCTCCCTACCCAATGTCAGTCAATCTGCGATTAGCAACAGCCACCAAGGTAAAACTATGCCTGCAACGTGTCTCTTAGAATTACAGATTACATCACCCTGTGATGGCAACTACAACTATACATTTCCATAAAAAGAAAAGTCCCAGAAGTTTGGGCATGTTAATGAGCACAGTTACACTTTGTCGATGTGGACATCTCTGTGGAGTTTTAATCTTGGCTCATTTACTTCACTTCAAGTGTTGATGAACTCATTTTGAATTATTTTAATTAGCCATACTTGTTTTCATTGGAAATTATATGTTTATTCTTGATCAAATCTTATTTAAAAGGTATATTTTTATCCGTTAATATAGTACTTAAGGACGATATTGCATTTCCATAAACTTTGGGGACTTGCTTGAGATAGTTGTCAGTGGAGCCCCTATCCCTTCAGGGATGGACCAGGGGAAGGTATTTACATGCTCCGTTGAGGTTAAAGCCTCGATCCAGGAAACATGTCAGGCTCTGAAATCATGGTGAACATCTGTGGACAAATCAGATTTACCTGGCAGGTTCAAAGCATGGATCTACCAACATGACATTGCAGGCAACTGTGGCTTAGTGGAGAGCAGGGTCATCCTTCAATTAAAGGATCGGCGGTTTGATCCCCGGCTCCGCTGGTCGCATGGCGATGTGTCCTTGGGTAAGACACTTAACCCCAAAATTGCTCCCGTAGCTGTGCCTACGGTGTGTGTGTGTGTGTGTGTGTGTGAATGTTAGTTAGTCCTGATGGTGGGCATGGTAGACCCTACCATCAGCGTATGAATGGGTGTGAACGGGTGAATGATGACAAGTAGTGTGAAAGAGCTTTGAGTGGTCGGAAAGACTAAAAAAGCTCTATACAGTCCATTTACCATTTACCATTGCCAGCAGGATTGTTGGCTTGAGTTAGCAAGAAGCATGGACTCAGTGGAAAGTAGCAATGCTGCGTAAAGAATGGTCCAAATTGAAGTCGGAGAAGCTGAGATTCCCTGACCTTAAGTCTCTCTTAAGGGTTAAGCTCAAAAACTGGTGGATCCTACACTTCCTACAAAGCAAATCAAATATGAATCAAATAAAAAATTCAGAATTCACTACAGAGGTTACACCTACTCCGGAAGCTTTATGACTTCTGGGTGACCCAGAATATTCTTGAAATGGTCTACAAGAATCTGGTGGAAAGCATCTTGACTCACTTGGTAAGGATACTTGAATGTCCATCGTAAAGGGAAACTGTCAAGAGTGGTTAACACTGCCAGTCAAATTATAGGGAAACCACAGATGCAACTAAGAGGCAGGCATGTCCCGAATACCAAACAAGTGATCCGTCCCATCCATTCTACCCAAAATTAGAATTACTTTCCTAAGGAAGTGGTCTTAGACTGCCACGAGCAACCAAAAGTGTCCCCCTTTTAACTTTACATTAGCAGTTTGACCTCTCCCTGTTATCCATCAACAGGTCACCACACCCTGGCTCCCAGCCAACCAGAGCCCATCATCACGAGGACCTCCTCCCACCCATTGTCCCCCAACCAACCAGAACCCATCCTGACACGAAGCGCCTCCTACCGAGAGCCGTCTCTGTCCAATCTGAAGCGAGCCAGTGCTGAGGTGGAGGTGATAACCCCATCCAGTCCTCTGGGCAACCATGACAACATGATGACCTTTAGCAGCAGCACACTGCCAAGGTAAATGTTTTTGGTGGAGTCTCTATCCACAGGTTTGAGAACTTGAGAATCAGAACAGAACGTAAATGTCTTGTACTTCAGGGTATAGGTGGGTGAAAAGCTTAGTGATTATGATGACTCCTTTTTAGCCAACCTCCTCATTCAGCAGCAATGTCCCACACAGTGACTAAGTCAACCGACATTGGCTATTGCACAGCTACAAATTGTGACTGAACAGCTTGTTTCGGTCGCAGCTGTCGATCCTCTGTCAAATCATGAGGGAAATATCATAATGAATGTCTTAATTAAGCTATACAACCAGAACATGTATCAGAGTAGCTCATTTATAGTTTCACATAATAATCAACATATGTTGTAAATCATTATATTGATCCTTTGTTATTCAACACAACTGACTCAGTCTGACCATCAACACACTGTGATAGCCGTGAACAAAGGCGTTATGTTTTCAGTTCGTCTGTCCGTCCCATCTCATCAACGCGATATCTCAGAAACGCCTGGAAGGAATTTCATTGCATCTGCCACAAACATCCACTTGGACTCAAGGATAAACTGATTAGACTTTGATAGTCAAAGGTCACTGAGACCTCACAAAACATAACTCAATAATTCATATTCTAATTATGACAATTTGACACAAATGTCTAATAGGATAAAATGATAACGTGATGACATTGGATGTAAACTGTAACTTAGGCATATTCTCTTTTCTTCTTCTATACATTTTATTTGGAATATAAAAACAATTTGCATGTGTTACATTTCCCCAGCTTTTTCAGCTCTTCTATTGCTATAAGTAGTCTGTCTGTTCCCCTGTCATCTTTGTCTGTGGTAGAAACATTGAGGGAACAGGAAAAGTGATTATAGATGTGATAGAATTGTTCATCTGAGAAAGAAGCATGAAGGTCTCTGTGGGCGTAATTGAGAAGACAACTAATGAAATACTTGCAAAAGCAGAACTGATGGAAACACGCAGGGCTCTGTGGAGCATGGCAGGAGCACACACAGACATTAAAGTTACCACCATAGACCTGAGTACATCAAATTCAAAGAGAGAGAGACATGTGCCGTGTTACACAACTTGAGAGTTGTTGACATGGCTTCATCCTCAACTCCTTCCAGTAATTGTTGGTGGTGATTGGCGGGTGGACGCCATACCTCATGTAGGCAAACTGTCCCTGTAGATCTGTTTTGCTCCTCGTCTATTATTTTCTTTATTTGAAAGACAGAAAGAATCAGTGGAAATGGCTTTTGGTACACTTTAAAAAGAGGGCAGGAGGGTTTGATTTGATTTGTCATGACTGGAGTTCTGCCACTGACCCCAACATTTCCAAAAGTCAGTCCCAATTCATCCACTCACAGCATGAATGCTATCTACTAGCTCTGCACAGACAGTAACAAATTCAGATATGCAACTGGACTTGACAACAGCATGTTTGTTGAAAAGATTGTGGTCAGAAATTACTTAATTTTGCTCTCACATGAATTACCTATATTTGTACCTATAAGATTGACGTATCAAAGAAAAAACAGAGGAAGAGCTATCCGATGTCAGCCACACTATATAAGACTATGTGAGAACAGAATGAGTCAGTCATTTTCCCCAGAATGACTCGGGTTGTGTTCTTTGCTTGAAGAATAAACTCTATTGCATCGAACTCTGTCTGATTCCAGTGCGTTCTTCAAAGATCATCAGGACACCAACAGGTATTAAGTGTAGAATAAGACGAGAGTTGGGGATCAGTAGTTTAGACTTCATCAACTGGCCCGGTCTGAACTTCTTTTCCACGACAATAGGTCAAGGTCACTGTGACCTCAAATCCATTCTTGTGAATGCTATATCTCTGGAACGTCTCGATGTAATTTCATTACATCTGGCACATACATTTACTCAAGAAAACTGATTAGAATTAGTTGGTCAAATGTCAAAATGATGAAGTGATGACATTTTGGATAGACATTGATGTAAACTGCAACTTGACTGGTTGGCGGAGGCATATAAACAGAAGGTGGTAATTCTAGTTTAGAGGTATATTTAAGGATAAAAGTAACAACAATTGGTGCATTATTTCCGCAATCTTCTTTCTTGTTGTTCACAAAGCTTCTTTGCCCCTTCTTCCAGGTCCCACGGAGGCTCCTCGTTGGAGGAGGGTCGCATTCCACGCCGTCATGCCTCCATCCACACATCGATGGACTCAACCCGATCCAAACAGCTGCTCAGCCAATGGAAGAATAAAAATGACAACAGGAAGCTATCCTTGCAGGTGATGGATGGAATAAGACCAGCCTCCTCCTCATCTCCTCAGAGGAACATGGAACTGCGCTGCTCCTCTGAACCTTCTGCCATGGGCCTGGAGGAACACCGAGGTGGGATACACCTGCCTTCCCTTATCGCTTTTCAGGAAACAGAGCTCCGTGCTGGGGCCCACATCCCAGCTCAGTACATGAAACTAGCAGCAAGCTCTGTTCCTATGGCCAATCATAATCACCTGAGCCATAATGGCAGCACCGGATTGACTGGTGGGGCCAGAGTGTCTATCCAGTCTCGACCTGGATCCTCCCAGCTGGTTCACATTCCTGAGGAGGAAAATCTCACCAGCAAGGATCAGGAAAGTGAATCAGAGGACAGTATGATGGATGGGGGCGGGTCAGTGAGAGAAAAGTGGCTCAGAGTGGCTGAGAAGACCACCCTCCCCTGCAGGCCGCTAAGTGCTGGAGGACAGCCTCGTCTTATGCAGGTTAATCATTCTTTTTCTGCACCAACTGTACCTTTCCTAAACTATCTGTTGTGAATCTACAGCAAGTCAAGTGCTTGTTAGATTACATTACATGACATTCATTTGGAAGAGGCTTTTTTCCAAAGTGACACAGTTTCAAACAAAGGAACAAGTATTAGAGTTCAAAGACTCGTCTTTTCTTATTTAATTCTAAGAAATTGTTGAACATGAACAGGTCTTAGCCAGGGCATGCTTTCCCCTGAAAGAACACAGGCTTGTCCAGGTGGAGCTTTAGGGGATGCCTTGACATCCACTCTGAGATCTCTGCCAGGTGAGCAGTGAGTGTCAGAAGGGGGATCTGAGAAGAATAAGAATTGTCAGCAAAGCAGTGATAGGAGAAGCCACACAAGGGATTGACAGCACCAAGAGATAACAGGAAGTAAACATAGACCCAATCTGTTGTCTAGCAATGCAATTACGTTGAAATTCCATTGAAACAGTTTTTGGAACATTAAAGCGTGTAAACATGTCGAGTAGAAACCTAAGAACAAAGCATAAACCTGGAAATGAGCATATGTCTCCTTTAAAACTTGCCCAATTGAAACAAATTGCTAAAGCCCATCTCCATGTTTCTCCCATAGAGGGCCACTTGATTTCTTCTGACTAAATTACGTTGCCAATTTAAATCACTCCGGTTGATGAAAATTGCTTAATTCTTTCTTTTTCTTTTTTGTGACATGTCAAATGTTTGCTTGACATTTGAATGGAAACACGGCTAATGTGCTGCAAAAGCTTCTTTAATATAATTTCAATGCAGGCTGTATGTTTTGTGGACAGCTGCAGTTATTGCCTTCATGTTAAAAGGTTCCTAGTTGTAGCAGTGGCATTCCACCTACAAGAAGAGAAGGTTAGTAGCTAATGAGTATGTATCACAGCAGCCAGCCAAAACGCTCACATGCACTGTTCTCCTATTTCAGGTGATAGCCTTATCTAAACAGCAGGGTCTGCTTCACTCTCCTCGGTCTGAGGATGGTGGCAGCACCGTCAGCTGCACCGGATCCATTCGGTACCGAGCCCTGACAGACCAGGACCCATCACCACCGGCCTCCATCACCGGAGCAATGGGAGGAGGAGGTCTGTACTGCTTATACAGTAATGTGTATATAATATATATATACACATTTGACGCCAGCTTTTGGTACTTAAGAGTTTTCATACTGTGTTATGGACACATTCTGCTCCATGTCTGATAGGATTGAGGTCAGATACTTAGCCTTTCTACCACTGTGCAATTGCTTGCCTTTCTACATTTAAGGCAGATTAAATTAGATATAGATAACAGAAATAACTTGAGATTGAAATGCTTCTGGAGGGATTCTTTTCTTCACAAATCTCCACATAAGATTAAAAAAAAACAACAACACTGAATGTGTCTACAAGTGAGTATTGATCCCTGATATAGCTTCTTCATAGAGCTCCATTGATGTCCATAAACTATTACAAGCACATCAACGAGCCACACTGTTGCACTGTGACATGTTCCTTCATTACCATGAATACACACACTTTTATTTAGTCTTAACACTACATACACAGTCCTGCTGCCCCGAATCCCAGCACCAAATGTGGATTAATCCCCTGCTGAAAGGAGTCCACAAGAAATGCACTATTTCCTTTGGTTTGAGTAACGCTAGAAACTAGTGTCCAGCTGTTTAAGAACATTACTTTAAAACAATTTAACTATATGTTTGTTTGGGAAGGTCAGGAAATATATAATATATAAAAGTATTTGAGACACACTATGGCATTGTTGATTTTTGTTTTTCATGGGATTTCTTGGCAGTAACAAAAATAAAGAATTCTGCCTGCCTCAACCTTGAAGGGAATAGTTAAGCATTCAGGGAAACACGTTTGTTACTTATTGATGAATATCAATTTCACATCTGTGCCTCCAGCACGGTTATACATCTAGGAATTATTTACTTTGGCTTGTTGAGAAAGAACCTAGTTTAGTTCTGTACTTTATTCCCAGCATAAGACTGATTAAGGTGTCGAGAGTAAGAAGAATAGCAAGGACTGGGACCTTATGTATCAGATACTGGACTCTTTTGCTTTGTGGCAGTCACAGCAGTGTGAGCGCTGTGCCTTTAGCTATATGGATTTGAACATTGAAGATGCTGATTATTATTGTTAATAGTAGAATTCAGTGGCGGGCCGTGCATTTTATACCTGGGCCTTCTGTGCTGTCCTACTACAGTTGAGCCATCTCCCAATAACCTCATTATGGCGCCACAGCTATGGTTATTATTTGTTTCTAGGGGAGTAATAATACACGTATTCGTATTAAACCGTTCGGTACGAGGCTTACAAACCGAACAATACGTTTGAATAATACTAGTGCATTTGGAAAATGCAGAAGCTTAAATTGTGGGAAATATAATGTTTTCGGTGGACTGCGCTCACGTAACAGACAACGGGCTGTGACCTCTGAACACGGAACAATAACAAAAAACAGCTGAGGCTGGGGCACCGCACGTGTCTTCAGAGAAGCTAACTAGCTTAGCGGGGAAACAACAGCCCGAATGGATTCAATTGTCCGGACAATAACCCCGCGCATGACGGGATGCTTTGTAATTAACGGACAATGCATATAGTCCAAATTAATGTAATTAACACAATGATAAACTCACAAGAACCAGTCGCATATATTTATATAACAACAAAGCATGAGAAATAAATCCAGCAAACCTGCAGCGGATCCACGCATTCCACCACACAAGAGCACGAGCCATTCAAATATTATTCATGAAAATGACACGATAGACAAATGAACAGTAGAAATGCTACTGCAGATGTAAACAAACAAACGCACTTCACTTACCAAATGCTGTTCACTTAAAGACAAAGTCCATCCTCCTTTCTTTGTTAACAAAGAGTTTAATCCCACGGTTGTACAGTACATCGTTTCAGTTCCAGTAAGAAGTCCTTCTCGATTCATGGACGCCAGTGATGACAGTCGAGCCTCCCCAGTTGTATTTCGCCGGTCTGCGCGGCCGGTTCGCAGCGGGGCCGGGATCCCACCTCCGCCGGGGCACCCGCAGGCTGCTGCAGGCCGCTGCAGACCACACGCCGGTTCGTTGAGTTGTAGATCCACTCGAGTCTCTCCAAAAGCTTTCAAAAGCACCGTACCTTGTGTCCTGCCGTGCTATGGTGTCCTCAGGTTAGCGTAGCGTAGCTCCAAACACCAAGAGCTCTGTTAAAATGAAACACATTCCCAGCCATAAAATGTGCAACGCTTCTCCGACGCTGTCAGCAAGAAATACCGTTCATACCATTTCTGACGATGTCCAGCTTTTCCTGAAATGTCCTTCTTGAGAAAGGCGTTGTCAGTAACTCCGCCACTAAATCCGTTTCTCCTCCTAAAAAACAAAGCTAGGTAAAAAAGTAAATAAACTACACCAAGCAAAACCCTAAACATTTCATAATTCTCCACCATGACGCTCAGTTGCAAATAAAACGCATTCCCAGCCATAAAATGTGCAACGCTTCTCCGATGCTGAAATACCTTTCGTACAAATCCTTTTCCATGCTGGTTCAGGGCTGCTAGCTGTGGGGTTGACCGACCCTGTCCAGCTTTTCCTGAAATGTCCTTCTTGAGAAATCCGTTTCTCCTCCTTCAGCCATTGAGTGGCTGAAGGATCATAACTTCTGACATATCTTTCAACTTGAACTGTTACTACTAATACTAACTTCTGCAAGCTGCTTCAGCTTCAAAACAGTCACGCTAGCCCACTGATCAATCACAGTGCACGTTAATGCTGACGTAGTTGTAGGCCAGCTAGCAGGCTCTGGCACGTCAAAGAATACGCCCAACATGTCAAACTAAAGATCTGATTGGTTGAAGACTATGAAATCAACAATATCGTCCCCATTCACTTAAACTACACATGGATTCACTTGTGAGTCTGCAGGCCTCGGGCCTCTCTTCTTACCTAGAGACACAGAGGTGAAATCTGATTGGATAAAAGCTCTACTTAAAACAAGCTGCACTGGAAGCAGAGCAACAGAGGAAGACAGTAGCTGTGCAATGAGAAAATAAGATAATGGGAAAAATATTTTTAGAAATTATAATACATGTATTGTATTTATGAAAGATTATATAATTATAAAATAGCTATAACTTTGTGATTCTGTTTAGGCCAGCAGAGAAGGCCTTGCTGGCCCTTACGGCCCACCACTGGTAGAATGTAATTATTGATCATCTGTCTTGTTCTGTTAGGAGGTTTGGAAAGAAGTGGCAGTATAGTCCGTGTTGAGGCCCACCCAGAATCCAGATCAAACAAACCTGTGGTGAAACCTCCGAGCACCGACGGAAGTGGCTCCTGGCGATGGAAACCACCAGATCAACGCGCTTCGCTCCAACAATCAGCTTTCGCCCTCAACGACTTGAACAGACACACAGACAGCTGTGATTCGCTGAGGGATGGAGAGTCAGTGGATGGGCGCAGAAGCGTTACAGGAACCGAAAGTGAGAGCGAAGGGGGAGGAGAAGGAGGAATAGGAATGGGTGGTGGGGGAGGTGTATACACAAACCACCCACATGTTGTACACCCTTTACATCCTTTACATCCCAATAACCCCAACAACTACCAGCAACCCAATTTTAACCCCAACAATCCCAACTTTAATAACGCCCACTTTAACTTCAACCCCGACTCTGCCGACTCTGCCAACTTCAACCCCAACTCTGCTAACTTCAACCCCAACTCTGCTAACTTCAACCCCAACTCTGCCAACTTCAACCCCAACTCTGCCAACTTCAACCCCAACTCTGCCAACTTCAACCCCAACTCTGTTAACTTCAACCCCAACTCTGCCAACTTCAACCCCAACTCCACCAACTTTAACCCAAACTCTGCCAACTTCAACCCCATCTCTGCCAACTTCAACCCCAACTCCACCAACTTTAACCCAAACTCTACCAACTTCAACCCCAATTCTACCAACTTCAACCCCAACACGACCAACTCCAACATGCCGTTTACCCCCACTGCCACCTTTGCTCCTCCCTTCCACCCCCACCCTCAGGCCATCACCACCATCAGGGTCACCCCGGTGGAGGTAACGGCAGCCAGCAGCGACGGTGGCTCTGACTGCCAGTCGGTTGCTTCGTCCAGCCGTGAGTCCACCCTGCGGAGGAAGAGTGGCTCCCAGTACGGCCACGTCCCCGATCGAGGGCCCACCCCCGACCTCCACAATAACCACCGCCTCTGTGACGACAGTAACCGCCTCGACAATGAAAGCAGCAACCGGTTCCATGAAAACCTTCGAAGTTTTCAAGAAAACCCCATCCACCCTAATCACCCCAATCACCCCAACAGGCAGTTGCAGGGAATGTTTGGCCGTCCCAGCCCAACCCCTCCCCCTACCTTACCACGCCCCATCCTGAGTCACACTCCGCCTCCTACTCTGGGGTTGGCCTATAAAGAATGACACGCCCAGTGTTAAATTGATTCATCTTTACCTGTGATAAAAAATTTGTCCATGGCCAGTACAGCATTTCAATGGTGATGCTGCATGGGCCATTCAGAACTTTAGATTGGGCCAAAAATGAAAGGAAATTTGGATACTCTATCCACCATCATGGGTAAGCCAACAGGGGATGGCCAAAAACATGTTAGTCCCTACCACAACATCTCACCTGGCCAATTAGGGTACAATATATAGCACCCCAGCTGGTTTAGTACCCAATCGAATAAATATTATGTCTTACAAGGAGATGTACTGTAAGCTTATTAAAACGTATTAGCAAGAGGTTCATGATCCTCCTTGGGTCAAAAGCCATAGAGAGCACTACAAATTAACCCTGCCAAAGATCTCCAACTGGTCAATAAGAAAGGACTATAGTCGGGGCCCAACATAAGAGGAGGGAGCTTGATTCAACATTCTTTCTTGTGTTTCTTTTTTTATCTGGATGATTTTGTAAATGTAATACATTGAGTGCACTTGCTCCATAGGCACAAGGATTATGGGCTAAATAAACTGCTGATCCTCTGACTTACTCAGAGGGAGAGACTCCAGCCCCCTCGGTCCGTCCAATATCTCCCTCCCAGTGAGGTTGGAATCAGCCTAATGACTCTCACCCTCTTTCCTCTGACTGCTAGGTCAGTTGTCATTGGGGTAACATTCTTATCACAATATTTATACATACGGTATATTCTTAGCTCTTATCTTTTATTAAAACACAGATAACAATATTGATACATAAAGTTTACAATGTAACCACATGCCATTAGATGGAAATTTGCATTCAAAGCCCATAACTGTGCTGTGTTTGTACATATAAATGTGGGTGGCCACAGTGGAAATTAAACCCACAGTCTTAATTGTGTCTGGGCTACTTGGAGTCCCTTTTGGGCAATAACAGTATCTCTTAGTTCATGGTGGAATTGTGTTTGTGTTGGATACGAACAATATCACAGGACATACCTTCTGTTAAAATATAGTTCAACAATCGTTCTATTTTCTACATGCTGTGATTTAATTGATGTACAGTATATGAATTATTCTGACTGTGTAGTAGCTGTTCTGTACACTGGCACATTCGGCATGTGAGTCATCTGAACAAACTTGGACCATACACAAGTCCAAAGACTGAAGGAAGTAAAAACAAATGTTTTCTTTGTTTGGTTCATTTTATCAGCTCATCATGTCTCCCAGTATTACAGTATGGGTGTAAGTACCAATGAGTTTAATGGCAACTGTTGGGGAAAAATAAATCTAATATTTTTAGCATAAAGTTGTGATATTTAAAAAAAAAAGGTTACAATATGACCAGATAAAGTTGTAGTTCTATGCGAAAAATGTCATATTATCTGATGAGTATAGTCATACTTTGGCAAAATATTACAATAATGAAATGTAATAGAACAAAAACTTACAATACAATACAATATTTAATGAATACAGTCAACATTTTACAACAAATGTTTGTAATTTTGAGAAAACAAAGGCATAATATTGAAATAATAAAAGTTAAATAAATTAAAAGGCATTACAGTACAAAAAGGTAAAAATGTAACATGAATAAAGTGTAATTTTGCAAACATTAACAATACAATACAAATTTCCAAAAGAATATTTTTAAAGAAAAATTACAAAGTTATTTATTCTAATTTTAGAACAAAAAAATCATATTACTACAAGAATAATGTCTTTGTTTTAGTTTTTTAATACTTTAAAATATGTCATATCTGGAGAAAAACTAAATTGTGGCATGTATTAAGGCTCCACAAACAATCTCAATTTGATCAAAATGCCAATATGGCCATTTTCAGAATCCCTAGTGGTTCAATATTTAAAGGCAAAATATGAGTCAAATTACCATTTTTGAATCAAATAATGCTATAGAGATTTCCTGGCCTGCACATTATATTCTACAGACTTCTTTGTTTGATACAGATTCCTTCAAAATCACACCATAATCATTTTTATATTGTTTTCAATAAAACTGAATCATTCCCTCTAATGTCAAAAATGATATCACAATTGCACGATTGGTCAAACAGAAGACTTGACATGTCTGTCCTAAAATCTATGATAAAATCATGCAGCTTTTTGAAAGCTATAACCTTAGAACCTCAATAACCCTCCGTAGTAGGCTGATAGGCTGCTCTCACCTGTTTACTACCATCAAATATTAATAGTACATTTTCTTTTTTTTCACAATATTGTGAATTCTCTTCTGGCAAAAGTAAAACTTTCTTCAAATGTAGATCTTTTTTGTGAAACAGGGACTTAATTAGGACTTTTTTTCTTGTACACTTACAACTTTATTTTGAACATATTTAATTTATTCTTGTAATCAGTATTTTCCCTTAACAGACACCCTATATCTCTTATATCTCAGCCACAGCCACAGTACCACACTTTTACTACTTTGCTTTTGTTCTGTACATGTGTGTTTGAATTCATGAAGTAGACAATTCTGATATTTCTACACCATGAACATACCAACAGTTTTATTTGCTGTTTTCTGATGACCAGAAACAACACACTGTCTGGACTTTTCATCCAACATAATTCATGATTTTCTTGCCCAGTGTTTACATTATTTTTTAACTTAGTGCCCAAGTGCCATCAAAAGAAAGGTGATGTGGCTGTGGGCTAGTCACAGAGTTAGTGCAGGTCTGGAATGACTCTCAGCAGTGTATTGATGGAAATCTGCCTGAAGCAAAGATCCTGAAGTTTGGATCATGTAGAATTTTAGAAAGCACAATTACTGCAGCTTGATGACAGTGTCAACAGAGTTATTGCTGTGTACATATTTATATATTTCTGTAAACTCCCACTTCTGGTCAGATGTCCTTTATTGCATTTGTAGTTGCGAAGCTGTGGTTAAGATTTAGGTGATGATGTTGCTGGAGATGATGCTGCTAACGGCGTTGTAAAGCGCTATTAATATGTTTTTAATAGAGTATACAACAGCTGAGTGGAAAGGACTGACATTCTAATGTTTCAACATTTATTATAGGGAGTATTTATTTAAACGAGCTGATATATCAAATGTATATGGTTGTATGTGACAGTCACTACTCAACTCCTTTACATGTGTCTTTTCTACCAAACAATGAAGAATGGACACAACTGAAGACGATGTAGAGTTTAAAGTGCCCTAATTAGTCAACTATTAACACCGACTGATTGATGAAAAGGATTCAAGAAGGTTTTTGTGTCCATTCTGGTAATCAATAATCTTATTGTGTTTGTTGGTTTTGTTGCAGTCATTTTGTTTAAAAGAACAGGCAGTAGCTGTTGTGAACATATAGAGTGGTATAACGGTTGTAGAGGGGAGGAGCCACAGCACCATATTACCTGTAAACAGTGTAATGAACACTGTCATTGCTGAGTTCACAAGGCAGCATGATAAGATTCCATGAAATAGATGTTGCTGAGGTTAAATTAACATAGAAATATAATCTTTGTAAGGGTTTAACAACAGTGGAGCCATTGTGCATTCATATTACAGCCGAAATAGCTTAATATGGAGTTTGTTGGACAGTAACTCTTCTCTTTTAGGAAGTCATGACGAAATGGCCTTTTTATACAGTCTTGGTGAACATGTACCTGACAGTCAACATTAGTTAAGGAAGATTGTAAACAGCTATGTATTGAGTTATGGAGACAATATTTTGATATAGATGGAAGAGGATATTTTCTGGCAAATAAAATTGTGGCTGTTTGCCACCATAATAATATATACTCTCCAAAATCATAGTGATTATGCCACTATAGAGCAGCACAGTCTTATTCAACTTTTATGTGTAAGTTTATGTATGTAGAGTAGTGGCAGAGGGCAATCTTATAGTGCTAGTACAGACCAAGAAATACTCGGGCTGAATACTAAATTAAAGTGTACACGAGACCATGAATGTTGGCCAAGAAAGGTCCGAGTGCTGAACGATTAATTGACCCTTCCTAAGTCCCTCCCCTTTTTGCTTGGTGCTCCAAATTGAGCAAGCTTGGATGGCGGCAGAACCTCGGTCAACTTCCCCCTCTCCTGCTAAGCCCCTTCCACACAGTTCAACCAAGTTGAACATACTGTATGTTGGTTATGTTCATGTAGAAACAATAAGATCATGTTCATGCCTGCAATTTAAATTGCAGTTGCAATCATTATTTTCCTGGAATTGTTTTAACTGCAGCACAAATGTAGAGGAAGCACAACTAGTTTACCCCAGGATACTGAGGTTTGTAGGTAGATTGCCATGGCCAGGTGGATGTACATTTGCTTTTAGCCCCGAGAACCTGGCTTCACAAATTGTTTTTAGCCAAGATTTCATATACAGGACATTTTTAACAGTTTAGATTGTCTGCTCATGACCTACCCCTTAACCAAAGCTGCTTTACCTGCCTAAACCTGTTGCAAAATAGTTGCTCACGACAAAGGATACAGGTTACAGTTGTGCTATTATTGTAACACAATCAAGAGGAATGTAATGAATAGAATACTCCCATGAAAGTTCAATATTTTTGCATACACATTTTGTGAAGCCTATTCATTTCTGTCACATGTTTCCAGCTTACTCATTTCATGAATTTACTGTGATGCAGTTAAACAGTCGGTGTAAAAAGAAATAATCGCCTACATAAATGTGTTTTCCCTTTGTATAGTCTTGGACGACAGAGAAGTATATTTTGATATGATAGATGTTGTGCAATGTGGTTTGTAATCAAACGCAAGAAATGTTATCCAATTTGATGTAAAAGGCATGTCAGTGGATTATCATTTCAGTTAGATACGCTACCCGTAAATCTTTTAAAGTGAATATTGTACATTTGAGTATAGTTTTATGTGCTTCTAGCGAGAACAACAAAGTAATATGTTTTGGTGGAAAAGATGAATTTGAGAGGGTGACAGACAAATTGATTTGGAATACTGACGTGTGTTTGGATTATAGTTTATTAAGAAAGGCGTACAATCAAGTCAAAGTTTTGGCTTAATAACCTCAACTGGTTTATGTTCATAACTTATGATATCTTTAAACTCTGAGTTATATTTGTCATGTGAATTCCTATTTTTAGTATTCTGATGTAGTATTTTTCCAATCAAGAAGTGACAGTTTCTGCATTGGTCAATTTAAAATCATGGTCCAGAAGGCCTGCATCTGTGCCAAAATATGGTTAGAGTAGGAGGAGGTGGTACATTGTAATCTCAGTGTCCAAGCACCTTGTGGACACCTAAATGGAATTGTGCCAAGTTTCAAATATGTGATTACATTGTCATGGTGAGCCCAACAATTAGCATCTTACTGATAGAATGTCAGCGGGTCCGATCATTGAAATCAGAGACCAAACTAACCCAATACTTTGGCTTTTAACTGTAATGAGACGTTTGCAAGTCATTCTAGTTGCTATTACAGAAGTAAATATTCTACCTAGCTGCCTCGCTGCATTATTAACTTCAGGTCGAAAAGCTTGGAGCATTCGATCAAAATGTTTTTGCAGCCTTAACAAGCAAATTTCTGTTTATCCCTTGATACTATTATATGAAATGATCATATGAAATCTATATGAAAACAGGTTGAACTAGCTAATGATTACGTTTCTTTAGTTTGGGAACAATAGGCTACTGGTAATAAGCTAGTAAAAATGTGTTTTTTAGCTCACCTGCATTCAAAGGGTACTTGGGTTGTTGTTGGTTGTTATGCTAGCAGCTACAAAGCTAGCCTTCATACTACCTATTGTTACGCAATTAATGGCCTCCTGGTTACAACACATGTGTTCATAGATTTAACCAGCCGGTAAAAGTTTCTTATAAAAAATATGAATCAGATTGACTGAATGTGAATCAGATACCTGGTTAATAATTATGTCATATTTATAACAATCAGTTATTTTTGTCTTTTTCTTTCTTTTAAACTCTATTGATATTATATATATACATATACAGATATTTTTGATTAGCGTATGTGAAAGAGAATTTTTTATATCTGCTTGTCAAATTTGTTGCTAACTTCCATGGCAACCATCTTCACTCATGTGAGTGCACGGTTGTTATACCTTACAGTTATACCTTACAGTTATACCTTACAGTTAGCTCTTACAGTTAGCCCTTACAGTTATACCTTACAGTTATACCTTACAGTTAGCCCTTACAGTTATACCTTACAGTTAGCCCTTACAGTTAGCCCTTACAGTTATACCTTAGTTATACCTTACAGTTAGCCCTTACAGTTAGCTCTTACAGTTAGCCCTTACAGTTAGCCCTTATAGTTAGCCCTTACAGTTAGCTCTTACAGTTAGCCCTTACAGTTAGCCCTTACAGTTAGCCCTTACAGTTATACCTTAGTTATACCTTACAGTTAGCTCTTACAGTTAGCCCTTACAGTTAGCCCTTACAGTTAGCTCTTACAGTTAGCCCTTACAGTTATACCTTACAGTTAGCCCTTACAGTTATACCTTACAGTTAGCCCTATCCCTATCAGCAGCTAAGATGGAAATCTGTTGTGTTCTGCAACTGTCTCTTGAGGATCCTGGAAGCAGCCAAATATAATTTAATTTCTACTGTAAGTCAGTAAATTCAGTTCATTTTCTATGACTTTCTGCGATTCAGCGCTGTTGCCTCACAGCAGACGGGTCAGATCAGCATGCTCTTAAAACCTGCTGATACAACAGAAAACACTTCTCATCAGTCACAGGAATCCGGTACTACAGTGGTTGTCAATAGACTAATTGCTTGCTCAATCTTGGTTGCTGAAAATACATTATATATGTATGTAAAAATAAATGTGTAGTTTAGCATTTGTGGAAATACACTTAATTTCTTTCTTTAAGAGAATAATCTGAGAAGATCTCAGTTCTGTACATGAAGCACAGAGCTGGAGTCAGGTGGTGGTTAGCCTAGTTTAGCATAAAGACTTGAAGCAGAGGCAACAAGCCCGCCTGCTTCTGTCTGCAGTTCAAAAATACAACTAGCAACAACTCTGTACACGACAAGAGAAATGTACACATGACAGTTTGTAGGTTCTTGGAGAGTTACACACTTGAACAGTTCTCTGGAAAAGAAATCCGATTAGTGTATTTCCCACAATGTTTCACTACTAGTTTAATATGATCAAGACAGTTGACTGTCAAAACTGTCAAGCAGGACTGTTACCATTTTACTGGAATGTAAGACAACGCTATTACGTTATATGTTATGTAAATCCAATAGGATCCAAAGTGAGTGGATGCATAATGTTATACAGGACTGATTCCTTTTAGAGTCTTGATGTTTTGGTTTGTTGTTGTTTTTTCTGTCAGATTTATAATCAGTTGACATGAGCTACTAGCTATTTATAACGACCAACAACGGTGATGGTTTGCTGTTTCTATTGCTGTACATAGACATTTGTATCTTTATACTCATCAGTATATTCTGTGTGTAAACCCAGCCTGGTGGTCTGGGTTGTTAGTTCGGTAAACAATGCTAATGTTTAGCATAGACTAAAAGACATTTTCAGCCAGGCCTGGAGCCAATCCACTTGCAAGTCCATCCATCCGCAACCTGAACAGACAAGAGGGTTCACTCTATATCCCACTTTTTACGTAATGTTTGGTTGGCTGGAAGACAGAAATGTTTCTGTATTTACATTTAAAACTCCATTGCTAAGTTTCAATGGATTGAACCCATGCCTCACGTCCGTTTGGTACACTACAAGAGCTCTGACATAATACTAGAAAGTGTTTGTGACAAAGTGGCTGCCATATGAATACCTTGGAAATACAGTCTTTTAGCTGTAGGAAGCATCTGCACCAGCTTAGACCCAACTATGTGACGTAATGGTAGCTATCAGCATGATTGTTAAATGAGATAAAGGACAGGACTTTCACCCAGGAGACCGTTGCTTGTGTCCCGTGTAAAACCAAAAGGGAAAACACATTTCCCTTGAAATGAAATTGAGGAGTCAGTTTAGTCGTATTCAAATGTATTTTGTAGGGGACAGGGAAGCAACATGTGTGTATAAGCTAGCTAGCACACAAAAAATCTCTAAATTTATTTTGTTGCACATTGCAACCAACTGAATTCCCCAACACTTACTCCTCACTTTCCAAAACTGCAGTAACACGAGGCAGCCGACTGCGAAACTTTGGTACGCTTTTTGCCTCGCTCAGAGGTCATCCTTACCATAATGACACTAATTTAGAGGCAACGGAGGGCGGCTGGTGGTATGTTTTTGCCCTCTATGGCTCACAATACACCTAAACTGGGATGCAAGTCTGTATTCGAATAATGTGTACATGTTAAGATAGCTACTGAAATGACGTCATCTCACCCATTCTGTGACTGTAACACTCTACGCTTTACATGAATCCACAGTCCGACTCTTTTCTCTCCCTTCTCCAAAGACTGGGCACATGTGAACTGATTGATGGACTGTTTTTCTAAAACACGCTGGAAAAGTTGCCTTGCATTTGGACTATTATTTGTTGAGGGCTAATTGCAGTGTGGATGACTGAACTGTTATATTTGAAATGACTCTGTGAACATGTACAACAGTGACAGTGGACTGATAATGACAGACATCCTTAAGTTTCTGTTTTCCAGTGGTGTCTCTGTAATAAAATAAAAGTTTGATATCAAATGTGTCCGTCACAGTTTGTACCTATTTCATTGCCTTTTTTACCCCTGGCACCTGGTTGTGTTTCTGCCTGTAAAGAAAGTTAAGTTAAAGGATAGAAAGGTTCGAAAATGAGAGAGGCGTGCAGATTAAAGGCAAGAGAAATAAGGAGAGAAATGACAGAGTAAGCCTAGAAATGTCATCGTAGTACATTTAGTAGTAGAATAGTACACCTACATTTCCCTCTGGATCAATAAAGCATCCATACTTCCTACCATCCATCCGTCCCTCCATCCATCCATCATCCATCCATTCATCAATCCATCCATCAATCCGTCCATTCATCCATCCATCTATCATCCATCCATTGTCCATTCATCCACTCATCCATCCATCCATTTATCATCCATTCATCCATTGTCCATCCATCAATCCGTCCATTCATCCATCCATTGATCGTCCAACATCCATCAATCCGTCCATTCATCCAGCCATCATCCATCCATTCATCAATCCATCCATCCATTCATCCATTGTCCATCCGTCCATTCATCCATCCATTGATCGTCCAACCATCCATCAATCCGTCCATTCATCCATCCATCCATCTATCATCCATCCATTGTCCATTCATCCACTCATCCATCGTCCATCCATCCATTTATCATCCATCCATCCATTCATCCATTGTCCATCCATCAATCCGTCCATTCATCCATCCATCTATCATCCATCCATTGTCCATTCATCCACTCATCCATCCATCCATTGTCCATCCATCCATCAATCCATCCATTCATCCATCCATTGATCGCCCAACCATCCATCAATCCGTCCATTCATCCATCCATCCATCCATTCATCAATCCATCAATCCGTCCATTCATCCATCCATCTATCATCCATCCATTGTCCATTCATCCACTCATCTATCCATCCATCCATCCATTGATCCATCCGTCCACACAATCACAAAAGAAGAATATTTGAATGTTACTTCATCACATGAATGCAATGAAGGGTAATACAACCTGTATAATAGTTTCTTGCAGCCACTGGTTCCTCTCAAAGTGCAGCTTTAATGTCACTTTGAAGTTACCAAGTCAGAAAATCATCACAAGGAAGGAGGACGATAGAGGAAGAGAAGTGGATATGTTAACAGGAGCAGCAATTCAGACTATTAATGGCATATTGAGGGACTGTGGTGAGACCTAGTTATAACATAGGGTAATTTAAATCTGGATCACTCTTGATCACTAGAGGGAGGGATGTTTACTAAAGCTAAACACACATTTAGTCTCATTGTGGGTGGAAGCAGTGCAACATCATCAGGGTTTTTTTTGGTAGGGGAAGAGAAGCATAAAGGGTGAAATACAACAGACAGGAAGGAACAGAGACTTATTAAAGACGGATAAATGATGACCTGGATACAGAGACTCAAGAAAATATAGACACTGAAAGAAAAGGATGGAGCTGCGATGTTGTAATGATGACGAAGCTTTTCACTGGTTTGTTGATTTAATAGATATTACATCCCCTTTATATTATTCTTACTATCTCTTTTTACCCCAATGTACCTCCTCTGTCTCTGCCTCGCTCATTCACCCTCTATCTCACGCTTACCCTTCTTCCCCTCGTTGCTGCTGCAACCCTGCAATCTCAGTTGAGTTTCCATGGCAATAACACGAAGGAAAGCCTGGAGACCAAGCAGACGGGGGGTGGGTGGTAGATCGAGAGGAGGGACACAGAGATGTGCTGTATTACACATATCTGAGAAGAAACACATTATCTCTGTGTTTATGTCGTGTGTGTCTTTATTTAGTATGTGTATGTGTTTGTGCACACAATGCAGACAAGGCTTTGATTGGCTGGTCAGAAATTCACCATGGCAACTATGGCGGAGAGCTCAGTATGAGTTCAGCACACTGGAGACACACACACACACACACACACACACACACACACACACACACACACACACACACACACACACACACACACACACACACACACACACAATGGAAATGATCCAGTCAGGATTCAGGACAGCAAACCAACCAATCAGTGTTCAGTCCTCACTGCTGTGCTGTCTGACAGTGGCTGCACAGAATCTCTGAAGGGCAGGGGGCAAACATGACAAAGGGGCACCTCTTTCTTTGTTTACCTGTACATGTATTGATATATTTTTGGCCACTTGGTGGCAGTACAACAAGCTACATTGACATATTATCACCACATGGAGTTGTGGCGAAGAATGTGTTGGAAAACTAAATTATCATTTATTTGCATTCATGTTTGTATCAAACATTGACATTTGTAACCAGTTTTAAGACTTTCTTATGCTACACTTTTAGATCCTGTTTGTTTTATCTATATTTTTTCACATAGCAATTTTTGTCATTTGACATTCAGATTTTAAGTTTCGACCCACCCGGCCAGGATAGCCTGTCGCAATCTGCTGCTAACATATCCCAGCTTGTTTTTAGCATGGGAGCTAGCTAGTCAACGGGGACTAAAGATACTATCACCGCTATCTCCACCAACAATACCAACGGTCACATCCATCACAGCAGGCCCAGGCTTTGGGACTGTGCTTCCAGTATGACCTCCTGTGTGTAACATTATTAACATTACAACTCTACACAACATGTACCTGTTACAACTCCTTCTACTGGGCATAGCTGCATCTGCCCGGACCAGACAGAGGGACCATTGGACCCAGCAATCTCCCTCTCCCTGTCTTTCTTGATTTCTTGATCAATGACGACCCAAAGTCATGTAGTTGGTTCCATATCTGAAAGAGGGGATGTTAGAATGTTCCCTCAACGACACTACGAGCAGGTACCCTCTGTTGTGGAATGCAGGTGGTGGCTAATCAGAAACAGTATGCATCATAGTCCTTTTATAGTGGCTGTGTATTGCTTCAAACCTCATCGTCTACAAAGCTCCCACTGGTCCTAAAAGCTTTTATTTTCCTTTGGAAATACCTCCAAGAATCTGTGTCAGTGTCTGGAAATTGTTCAGTCAAGATAGGTAATAGGGCATTCTTCATTACTTCAACTAGAGACTGTTTGAAAATTGGGACAGCTCATCATTTCAGGTGGGAAATTAATTTGACTTGACCCAGTCATTTTTAGCCCATAGGAGACGGCAGTTGATATTAACTTATTAGCTATCACCAGTCTGACAGTCTTACAATAGTAACATTAAAATAAACCAAAATGAACGCATGCTATCCATCAAATTCATACAGTGTTTTTAATGTTTCTACATTTGGCTTTTGTGAATAAATGACAGCTTAGATCAGGGGTGTCAAACTCATTTTCACCCCGGGCCACATCAGCATCATGGTCGCCCTCAAAGGGCCGGATGTAACTGTAAGACTGTATAAATGTAACCACTCCTAACATATTGTTAAACAACTCTCTCTGCATTTAATTATTGTTTATTCAAGTGTAAACATATTGTAAATGCATTTATATAAATGTAAAATGATATGCACATTTCTCTGTTATTATAACATAAATCAAAGATCAAACTTTTAAAGAAAATATAAAAAACAAAAATCATCAAACACGAGTTAGTTATTTTAGTTATTAACTCTGTTCAAAGCATGTTTGTCACAGTTGAGAGGGACATAACTATGGTACAACAAATGATTGTGAGCTGCTAAGAACATGTGTGACAGATGTGACATCTAACTAAAAACCGTTTGAGGACCGCGTTCCTACTCAGCCACCGTACTTGTGCATGGTACGGCACATCTCCATGCTCCGAGCCCAACTCCTTCAGAAACAGTTTGAACTGGCGGTGATTCAGGCCACGCGCCCGAATGAAGTTCACTGTTTTCGTGACCGTGGTCATTATATTATGTTCCAGAACCTTTCCACACAGAGCTTCTTGGTGGATAATGCAATGATAAGTTATCAGAGGTGTGTGGCAGTTACTTTTTTGCATTTTCTTTAGCCCCACCAACTCCTCCAGGGTATTCAGTTTTACTCACGGACCTCTCCACTGCATCACTAATGTCCCTCCCCGTCGTCGTTCCATGGAGGGCAGCTACATCCAAGAGCTCCTCACTGACAGTCAAGTCTGCCTTCAGCCGCTTACAAACATGGACAGTTGCGCTGTGTCCGTGTTGTCTGTGCTTTCATCAACCAAACAGCCACGTAGCTGCTCGACTCCTCGGCTAGCTGTGTTGTCAGATTGCCTGCTAGTTCCTTAAGTCGGTCTGCGATGGTGTTCCTTGACAAAGTGACATTTGTAAAAGCCTGTACCTGGTCGGGGCTCACCTGCTCACAGACCCTGATCAAACACTCCTTCACCCTCTGAAAAGGACTTGGAAGCTCGGGCGGTTTCTTCAGCCACAATAAAGCTTTCACAGCGGCATCATTTGTGTCTGTAGCTTCTGTGAATATGTTCTGCTGTGATTGGAGTCTGCCTTTACATTTTTGGACAAGTTGATGTTTTTCTTGGAGGCTAAATGTAGCATACTTGGCTCCGTGTTTGGTATCAAAATGCCGACGTAAATTGTATTCTTTCATCACCGACACTGCTTCATAGCATAGCATAGCATAGCATAGCATACAGACCGGTTTCTCTCCTTGAAGAACAAACATATATTCGCTTTCCCATCTTTCATTAAATGTCCTTCCCTCTGTATCAATGTTCCTCTTCTTAGACATGTTGGATTATTTTTCAAACATTTTCAACTCAATAATTCGTTGGAAACCCGATTTAGTTAACGCTAACGCTACTAGCGGCCGCAGTCCGTCATTTCGCGGGTCAAAAACTCAACATGCATTGTGGGAGATGTAGTTTATGGTCACTGTAGCGTACACGATGAAGCAGCATAGAGTTTAATTTTAAGACAATCATATGCCTTTTATATGGAAGCCCATTTCAGCAGCAAAATAAAAAATAAAAAATTAGACTTGATAATAAAAATATATATCATAATTAAGACTTTTAATAAAAAAAATGTTTTGCTGCTGGAAATATGCCTTCGCGGGCCTTGAGTTTGACACATGTGGCTTAGATAGAGGCTCAACATGTACATATTAATGATTATGTTTTGAAAGAAACTTAAATATAAATAAGTTGTACTTTATATTCCTTCATAATTTGTTTCCGGGATCATAAACTCATGTAGTGGTTAAAATAAGTGGATGAGCACTAAAATAAACATCTCAATAGACAAAGAATTAAACGAAACTCAAATTAATCTTTATTTACTTTCATATTCACTCAGTTCTTCGTACAGTATTTCCAATACAAAAATGTGTTTGTAAGTGATAGATAATCAATGAAGTGGTCAAATTAAATGTATCTGAGCAAAAGAAGGTCAAAAAGAACATATGCTGTCTCTAGACAATGTGTCAAAGAAAAATCTAAAGAAATCGTGTTGTCCTTCATACTCATACACACGTTTTAATTTAGAAATGTGTTGGAGCATCTCGGTATAAACATCAGTTACAACCTAATTTAAACATTAACAATCACTGGATTAAAATTGACCCTGTTACTTTACCCAGTACCCGCTAAACCACAAAATACAAGGGTTTGTGAGTGTTACTATTCACATTTTATTCATTTATAAATATATATATATACATATATATATGTATATATATATACTGTATATATATATATTTGCAGTTTTTAAAATTTTGTTAGATTTGTGACCATCTTAAGGTAAAATGTACACTTTCTGTGTCTAATACTGGGTTGATAAAACACACTTTAGTTTGAGTCAATAACTAAGTAATATAAAAGAAATACTTCAAATTCAACCCAGTGATTTTAAACCATGTTTGTGCAAATGACGTGTTATTTATTTACAAATCTCTTAATTATCTTCAACTGAAGAAAATAATTTGAATGTAATTTCTTTAAGTTTAAGTTCACATAAACAACCAAATATTGACATAAATAATAACATAAATCAGTGACATATATTTGTTTAGTTTCTATTAATCCCATTTGAGGGCCAACGAGTGGCATGACACACAAAGAAAAACAAACTAACTTGCAATACCAATAAATAACATTAAACAAAAGTCAAACAACTAAATATTAAATACAGCATTCATAACTTTGTCCCAATCTGTATCTCTGTTTTTTTCAACAAATACATAATATATATTGTAATGATGAACATAATTGTGGTATCGGTTGAGAAGACTAAACTTCTAAACAGCTTAAGGTTCCTATTGTGGATACTGAAGGTTGTTTCAACGTCATGTGTGTCCAGCTGATGAAGCAGCTCAGGAACAACTTGTAGAAGCTCTGGAAAAAAAGTGTATAAATAGTGGTGACAATAAAATCACATAAATACAACTCACACAAAGGGTTGGATGCTTCTGTTGGAAACCACGTTGAAGTAAATGCATTCAGTTGCTCTGAACAAATACAGGCCAACAATGACACAGATCGACAATGACACAGGTTTGATTCTTTACAACACAGTTTTAGAGGTTAATAGGGTCAAATGTTAAAACAACAGGGAGAAAAATCCAGTTTAAAATCAAATTACAGACCAAACATCTCTGCCTGTTCTGCAGGAAACCATAGTATCCAGCTATGAACGAAGGAAGACACACTTCATAATAATAGTCCTCAAATCCACAAAAAGTTTGAACCTGGGCCGACTGTGGCTAAGTGCAGGGCCGTCCTTCAATCAGAGGATCGGCGGTTCAATCCCCGGCTCAAGCTCTGCTAGTCGCATGTCGATGTGTCCTTGAGCAAGACACTTAACCCCAAAATCGCTCCTGTAGCTGCGCCTACGGTGTAGAAATGTGATAGAATCTGAATTGTAAGTCGCTTTAGATAAAAGCGTCTGCTAAATGAATGTAATGTAATGTAACCAGTGGCCATTTTGAATTCATTTGAATGCTTAACTGACCATCAATAACAATAACTGATCTATGAATGTAAAAAACAAGCAGTTTGATGTTCCGTTTGTCTGTATGCCTGATCGGTACCGTACATGTGCAACTCTCACCAGAGATGAGAAAGAAGCAAGATGGCTGACTCCTTAGCAACTTCTGTCATCAGCTGCAGAAAAATAAAAAAGATTGCTGCGTACAAAATCAATGTTGGATGTTGCTAACGAGGGAGCTATCTTGATTCTTTCTCATCACGCTTGAGAGTTGCACATGCGCAGTACCGATCGGACAGGTGCTAGCGGAGAGTGTAACATTAGCCAGAGCAAAATGTCAGCAATCTTGCTATAATTTGACTGGAAAATAACTAGATAATAAATAAAGTACTATGGCATTCATCCTCTGTATGTTTTACAAAGGGTTTAACCTGAGCCAGGCCATTCACCATATCACATTCATAAAGGGTTAATAGTATACAGATCGGCCAATATGCAAGTTCAGGTATCAGAATCAGTATCAGGAAGTAAAGAAAGCTATCGGAACATCTCTACTTTTTAGCCTCCATTCTGATGCCTCTTAGGTTAACTCAGCACGTTTATAATTTATACTGTGTGAGGAAATAAACTAGGACCAGAAGGACTAAAAACAGAACTGTGCCAGTTACAGAAATTAGGAAACACATAAACCATATGAATACAAGTTTACTAATAACATTACTCACTGGATCTACTCTAACGCTATATTACACATGTATTCCTTGCTCCAACTCCACACCAGCCTGTTCCCCTAAAAAAGTTCCCATACAACGAAACTACATTGCCAATAATAATATTGTACGTATTTGTTTTTGATGTATCACAAATTGTATCTTTTCATTTATTTCAAATATTTCCAATCATAGTCTGCGGATTCCACTATTCGTGTCCTAAATTCAACGTTCTCACATTTTAAATGACGTCACTGACCTCAGTAATGTTCCAAACTGAACAAAATGAAAATACGTTTTCCATGAAACATAACTGAGAATGCAGTTTAGCTGTATGGGAATGTCATTTTGAAGGAGTCAGGGTTGGCCACAGATTTGTGACCCAACTGCAAAATCCCTATGTGTACTGCACTCGACATAACATATTTCAGTTCCTGTATTCTAACTAAGAGTTGTTGTTACCCTGTTGGTATGAAATACAACTTTTCAAGAAAGTGAGAAAGATAGAGAAGCAGGCTTCTGACCGTAAAGTCCTTGGTCTGATTCCCAGCAATGGCAGGATCAATCCAAGTGGGAAAGTGACAGAATTGAACCTGTAACCCCAGGTGCTCCAGTGGAGCTGCTCAGTGACCAACAGGTCACACTGTGGTTGTACCAGGCAGCCTCAGCTGTGAATGTGTGGGCAGAACCTTCCTGAGAAAGAGAGCAAGGCTCTCAATGAAACATTTCTGGTCAAATAAATGTCAAGGAATAGCAGCCAGCTTTGAAGAATGATGTCAGCCAGAGAAAAAATGGAAATGAATGTGTTTTTACACTGGGGTCATTAATAGAAAAATGGTTCATTTTTCGCAGGTGAACTTTGTTTTATCACCAGACCAAACCACAGCTAAAAGGATGACTATCTCAAACTAACTCTTCACAAACGAGACCCTAAACAAAGGGCATGTGGGTGTGATCCATGCACCTTTTTGTTCATTCTTTGTGATCTACTATATCATGTAAATCACCTTACAGAAGCATGCTCACAAAGTTCAGCTGACTCTTTGCAGTGTGGTGACACGCCAAACCTCTTCATCACTAACCGTTAACTTCCTGGGTTTGAACTGTAGTAAGTCTGAGTCAGCTAGTTGCTGTCCAATGATCCCGACATCGACAGGCGCCGCTGGCTCCCATGCGGCTCCGATGCTGCTTCTGTATTGGGTTGAGCAGATGAGAGCAGCGGGCCCCGTTCTGATTGGTTGATTCCACTCTGGAGGAGAAGCTCTGACTGACTGATGGTGGGAGGACAGGGACTGTCTTCTGGCTGAAGCAGTTGTTGTCTGTCAACCGATGGGCGTTTGGGGGACTGGACCTTATAATCTGAGACCAGATCCTGCCATGGAGAGACATACCGTTACTTTTGGAGTCTACAGAAGCTGTTTCATGTGGGTTTGATTTGAATTACATTACATTACATTACATTTTACATTACAGTCATTTAGCAGACGCTTTTATCCAAAGCGACTTACAATAAATGTATTCAACATCGGTATTCAAGAGAACTACTAGTCACTAGAAGTCATAAGTGCATCTCCTTTTTTAAACAAGCATCTAAGAGCATAAACCAGAGCAAAAGTACAGTGCAGAAACAAACTAATACGAATACAATAAGTGCTGAGTGGAAGTCTCAGGGTAGTACTTCTTGAAGAGGTGAGTTTTCAGCCTGATGAAAGATGGGCAGTGACTCTGCTGTCCTGACATCAGTGGGGAGTTCATTCCACCACTGTGGGACCAGGACAGAAAACAGCCGTGACCGGGTCGATCGGCCGCAGGGACCTCTGAGCGACGGGGCGACCGATCGCCCCGAGGCAGCAGAGAGAAGTGGTCGGGCGGGGGTGTAGGGCTTGACCATGGCCTGGAGATAGGAAGGAGCTGTTCCTTTCACTGCCCTGTAGGCACCAGAGTCTTAAACTGGATGAGCTCTTACAGGGAGCCAGTGTAGAGAACGGAGAAGGGAAGTTGTGTGGGAGAACTTGGGGCGATTGAACCCCAGACGAGCTGCAGCTTTCTGGACAAGCTCCAGAGGTCTGATGGCCGACGCCGGGGCTCCGGCAAGTAGTGAGTTGTAGTAGTCCAGGCGGGAGATGACAAGAGCCTGGATGAGCACCTGCACCATCTCGTCAGTGAGGAAGGGGCGAATCCTCCTGATGTTGTAGAGCAGGAATCTGCAGGAGCATGTAACCGATGCAATGTTTGCTGTGAATGACAGTTGGTCATCCAGGGTCACACCCAGATTCCTCGCAGTCCGAGTTAGCGTCACCATGGTATCATCAATGGTGATGGACAGGTCTCGGTGCGGGCAACCCTTCCCCGGGAAGGAACAGTAGCTCGGTTTTGTCCAGGTTGAGCTTCAGGTGGTGTGTCGCCATCCACTTCGAGATGTCAGCCAAGCACGAAGCGATGCGTGCCTCCACTTCAGTGTCACCCGGGGGAAATGACAAGACCAGCTGGGTGTCATCGGCATAACAATGGTAAGAGAAGTCATGCGAGCGAATAACAGAACCCAGAGATGTTGTGTAGAGCGAGAAGAGAAGGGGGCCCAGGACTGAACCTTGTGGAACCCCCGTAGTCAGCATGCGTGGTTCCGACACGGCCCCCCTCCATGTCACCTGGTAGGATCGACCTGTCAGGTAGGATGCAAACAAGGAGAGTGCAGAGCCTGAGACGCCCATCCCCTCGAGGTTGGGTCTGGTGGTTCACCGTGTCAAACGCCGCAGACAGGTCCAGGAGAATCAGGACAGAGGAGAGAGAGTTCGCTCTCGCGTTGTGAAGCGACTCTGTCACCGCAAGGAGGGCTGTCTCTGTCGAGTGACCCACCTTGAACCCTGACTGGTGGGGGTCCAAGAGGCTGTTGGTTAAAGACAGCACATTCAAGTGTTTTGGATAGAAAGGGTAGAAGAGAAACCGGTCTGAAGTTCTTGACATCAGAGGGGTCAAGTGATGGTTTCTTCAGAAGGGGGGTGACTCTGGCAGTCTTGAAAGCCGTGGGAAAGCATCCTGAAACAAGAGATGTGTTGATGAGGTGGGTGAGGAAAGGAAGGAGTTCAGTCACAATAGACTGAAGAAGAGGGGAGGGGATCGGATCAAGGGAGCACGTGGTGGGGCGGTTAGATGTAACAAGGTTGAGGACGTCGTTAGGGGGGAGGGGAGCAAGATAGGGTAAGATAGGGCATAGAGAGGGGAGGGAGAGCTGAGGGGGAAGAGAGGGAGAGGGTAGAGAGGGAGAGGGTGGACAGGGAGAAGGAGGATCTGATATAGTTTACCTTCTTGTCGAAGAAGTTGGCGAAATCATTAGGGAGAAGGGAGGAAGTAGGAGGAGGGGGTTGGAGGAGTGAAGATAAAGTTTCGAAGAGTTTTTTAGGATTGGAAGCAGAGGTTAGGATTTTAGAGCAGAAGAAAGCAGCTTTAGCAGTAGATAGAGAGGAGGAACAAGTGGAAAGAAGAGATTGGAAGTTAAGAAGGTCCTCTGGGAGTTTCCCTTTTCCCCATTTACGCTCAGCCTCTCTTGGGCTCCGTCTATCAGTCCGACAGCCATGGGGCAGGTGGGGTTGGCCGTGCAGGCCTGGAGGTGAAGGGACAGAGGTTGTCCAAAGAATAGGAAAGGGTGGAGAGGAGAAGATCAGTAGCAGTATCAGGGAATAGGAGAGAGAAGGATTCAAGGTCAGGGAGGGCAGAGGTAACAGAAGAGGAAAGATCAGCGGGGGAGAGGGAGCGGAGATGACTATGGGTAGAAACCATGTGAGTAGGTGGAGGAAGTAAGGGGAGAGGAGAGGGAGAGGGAGTAGGACATGAAATAGTGGTCAGAGAGCTGGAGGGGAGTGACAGAGAGGTTAGCAGAACAGTGTCTAGTGAAGATAAGATCCAGCTGGTTACCGGCCTTGTGGGTAGGAGGAGAGGAAGAGTGGTAAAGGTCAAAGGAGGAGAGGAAGGAAAGAAGAGGTTCTAACTTATCAGTCTGGATGTTGAGCAGGATGAGTGCGGAGCCATCGTCACAGAAGTGCGAGACTAATGTGTCAAGCTCCTCCAGGAACTCACCAAGAGGGCCTCGTGGGCAGTACACAACAGCAATGGTGGATAAGTGACAGTAACAGCATGGAATTCGAAAGAGGACAAGGAGAACTGTGGAACAGAAACAAGAGAGTATTTCCATTTTGGGGAAATTAGCAGGCCAGTACCACCACCTCGCCTCGCAGCTCTGGGAGTGTGAGAGAAAGAGTACACGTCTGACAGAGCAGCGGGTGTGGTGGTGTTTTCTGGTGTGATCCAGGTCTCAGAGCAAGAAAGTTGAGGGAGAGCAAGGAAGCGTAGCCTGAGATGAACTCAGCTAAAATCACACTTTACACAACTGCAAAAAGTACTAACACTGAATCAGGCTAGGTACAGCTAATAAAAACTTGTAAAAGCTAGAACAATATACTTAGTCTATTCTATGTGAGTCAAGTAGTTGAGTATCCCTCCAGAATTATGAACATAACAGACATTTTTCTTTACTAAGCTATAAGAGGGACAAGGTAAGTAAAGGTACGTAACATACTCAGATTATCACTTTCCTTTCAGCCTGTATCATCGTAACACTTTATAATAACTACACGCTATGAAGCATTAGTTAAGTATGAGTAAACACTTAATTCATCATTTGAAAAGCACTACATTAATACTGTTGTGAGATCATAGAAAGTTATGAAAGTATAACCATCACAAACATATATTTTGTTCACCTTTTATAACTGTCACAACATATAAGTTGTTTGTCTTTATAATCATCCCAACATATAACTCGTTTACACTTTTTATAACCATCGTAAAATATAAACTGTTTTATTTCATGATAGAGGTGATAGAAACATATAGCCTGCTTAGACACTTTATGTAACATAGTCACTTTAGCCTTGAATAGTGCTTTGGTTCTATCCGGACCAAACCAGTTACAACCAGTTACATTCTGTTGTTAACTCTGGTACAAGATGCCTCCTGTATTTGTGACGCATGTGATTAGGGGAGGTACTAGAATCAGAATAGCATAAAAGAAACAGAAAAACTGTGAGATTCAACTTTTTCCCCCATCTCTAGAGACGGGATATATTTCTTTAATAAAAATTAGACACCCCGGTTTAAAAGGAGAGACTTCTTTAATAGACCCTTAGGGGTCTTGCCCCCTGAGCGGGAGTAGAACACTCTTCTGCTGTCCCATTCAGAGATAGGAGAGAAGACAGCATGAAAAAGAAGAAAAAATAAAAAACTCACAGTGAGAGCTGACTGAGAGATCCAGAAAACAAGCAGGTTTGTCAGCATTGGTTTTAGCAGCACTGAGAGTGTTTCATTGAATTTAAATTGTTCTATGTGATTGTTTTGAAAAAACTTTAATAAAACCACAGCCTTACCATTTGTAAGTGACTGGACCCAAACTAGAGACCTTGGTTTTTTAGAACAGTTTGACCCTCTTCCCCTGTCCCTCAACCGTGTGATACAGATGTGACGACTGACTCTACCAGAGGAACTTAAAGGTGAGTACCCTGGGTGAAGACTTGGCAGTGTTAGTCATAAAATGGTGAGAAGTTCACAATAGGCTCTCAAGAAGACAATTAATTCCGAAATCCTAACGATTCAGCTACGGGGTGAGATAAAAGGCCTACGGTATTGTTCCGACACCTCCAAGAGGGACGTATATCCTCGCAGGTGGGACAGCCGACGGAGTGACCACCGTGTTAGGTGCGCAAGCCTGTTCCGCTTTCCCCGGGGCGGGATCCGTTAATGCTACAATACTCATTAGTATGCAATTCATAACAACAGTTATAAATGTTTTATTCTTGATTAATAAGCTTGTCTATGCAGTGGTGGGCCGTCAGGGCCAGCTAAGCCTTCTCTGCTGGCCTAAACAGAATCACAAAGTTATAGCTATTTTATAATTTAATAATTTTTCACAAATACACTACATGTATTATCATTTTTTTCCCATAATCTTATTTTCTCATTGCACAGCTCCTGTCTTCCTCTGTTGCTCTGCTTCCAGTGCAGCTTGTTTTAAGTAGAGCTTTTATCCAATCAGATTTCACCTCTGTGTCTCTAGGTAAGAAGAGAGGCCCGAGGCCTGCAGACTCACAAGTGAATCCATGTGCAGTTTAAGTGAATGGGGACAATATTGTTGATTGTCATAGTGTTCAACCAATCAGATCTTTAGTTTGACATGTTGGGCGTATTCTTTGACGTGTCAGAGCCTGCTAGCTGGCCTAGCCATACGTGATTGGTCAGTGGGCTAGCGTGACATGTTGGGCGGTGACAATCCCAATATCTGCTGCCTCTGTCGAGCGGACATTTTCAGCCTCAAACGCATTAAAACGTATTCAAGAAATACAACTGGGGAGGCTCGACTGTCTTCACTGGCATCCATGAATCCAGAAGGACTTCTTACTGGAACTAAAACACACGGATGTACTGAACAACCGTGAGATTAAACCCTTTATTAACAAAGAAAGGAGGATGGACTTTGTCTTTAAATAGTGAACAGCAGCTCTGGTAAGTTAAATGCGTTATTTGCGCTTATTTGCGCTATCTGCAGTAGCTTTAATATGCTTGTTTGTATATTATTATTTGTACAACTTATGAAGATGGATTTTTGTTTGGTTTAATATGTGATAGGAACTATTGTTACGTCCAATGTTGCTCTGGGGACATATTTAGCCGGTGCCAGTGTTGCCAACTTGCTGACTTTCTCGCTAAATCTGGTGACTTTCCAAACCCTCATGGAGACTTTTTTTGTCAAAAGCTACTAGCGACAAATCTAGAGACTTGTTCTGGTGTTATTGGAGACTTGTTCTGGTGTTATTGGAGACTTGTTCTGGTGTTGTTGGAGACTTGTTCTGGTGTTATTGGAGACTTTTCTGGTGTTTTGACTCGATGACGTTAAAACACGTACGTTCTACAGTTACTGTGGTGAACGAGCAGCGGGTGCTGCCGTGAGCCCCTCCTCCGCCCCAAAGCACTCACAGTTACTCTCACAGAAGAGGAGACGCTGCAGTCAGAGCAGAGAGGAGACGCACTCTCAGCGTATTCTCTGCAGTTAGTGTATTTATAGGTGTTGGCTTAATTTTTACAAGAAACAAATAATAACCGTAGCTGTGTTTCAGCTGCAGGACAGCAGTGAAGGCCCAGGTATACAATGCACGGCCCACCACTGCCTTCTAAGTACGTCTGCATTAACGTGCGCCGTGATTGGTCAGTGGGCCAGCGTGACTTTTGTCAAACAGAAAGCTAGCTAGCAGATCTTAGTGTTTAGTAAGAGTTCATGTTGAAACATATGTAAGAGAATATATGCAGCATGTACTGAAGGAGAGTCTGTTTGCTTTTTGTCTTTTACATGAATGAATGGCTGAGAGGTTTGTATTTAAGAGTGTATTGTTTGCATCTTGTAATAAATAGATATGTTCTTGATTACTTTGTCTATTTTCCTTTTCTGTTGAGAAGATAAGATAGTTTTGTGGGTTTTGAGGCAATGATGGCCTTTTAATGTAATTCATAAATGCTTTATAAGGCATAGATAGTCCTCACTTTAGATGAGGTCACACAAAATACTTTACTAACGACTAGTAACTACCTGAATTAATCATGAATTGCAGTATTAATACGTGTTTATAAAGCATATATTAATATAGTCCCTAATCATTAGTGCATATCTAAATCATTATATATATAAATGCATGAATAATGTACATCTAAATAAGTTATTAATCATTTACTTCTACTTTATAAAGGATGTTATTAATCATCTATAACTCCTTAATAATTGTTTTTTAATACTTCATTTACAAATAGGGAATCCATCATTTATAAAGTATGAAAACACAATCACGAAACACATAATAGACGAGCTTATTAATCAAGAATAAAACATTTATAACTGTTGTTATGAATTGCATACTAATGAGTGTTAATGTAGGAACAATGCTTTATAAATGATGAATTAACTGTTTACTCACACTTAACTAATGCTTCATAGTGTGTAGTTATTATAAAGTGTTACTGGCATCTTTTATGATTTACTGACTAATTGCCGTGTAACTTTAGTTCAAAATGCACCTGCAAAACTGTCAGACAAGTGATCATAAACCTGGTTCAGGTGTTTACATCCCACTATAACCAGCTAGCATATTCAGGTTTCTCAGAACCACCACAGTATATTATTACAAACACATAAACTCCAAAACCCATAACCTCATAAACTCAAAAACATTTATAAAGCACTAAGATATGTGATATTTTTCATTCAACATTTTCAGAATTTTATTATATATATTTAAAAAAAAAAAAGAAATCAAGAAAATTGAGAATTCTGAGGAAAAACAAGACTTCCGATAAGAAGTCAGAAGTCTGAGACTGAACTGAACATCTTTGATACACTTTCCCAGGTGTTCCGTACCTGTGAGACAGAGGCGGAGCTCTGCGTCCTAACAGGAAGGACTGCTTGATCAAGCCTCTCTGGCCACTGAGGATTCAGGGTGCTGAGGGATGAGGGTCGGGACAACGAATGAGACGCACACTGACTTCCTGTCTGAGGAAAGACAGAGGAGGAAGACCGGATAGAAGTTTGGGGTCGGGGTGGGGAGGTGGAGGTGTCCTGGGGGAAGTTGGGGGAAGACAACAGTGACTGATATGAAGTGTGAAGGGGTGAGGTGTGGATGAGAGGGGGGAAGGCAGCAAGATGGAAGACAGAGGAACCGAAATCCAGAGAGTTAGATTCTGGTTCAAGTTGTTGATGGTTTTCATTGGACAGTTGCTGCTGGGGGTCGGTGGTTGGTGACTCGTCAGTGGGCGAGGAGAGGGCGTTGGATGTTGGTGTCAGGGTGCTGTAGGAAGGTGGGATCATTGGCATTCGCTTCTGCAGCAGCTGCATGATGGTCCCGATGTCTGCTGACATACGAGACTCCAACCTGGAAAACACGCACACACACACACACACACACACACACACACACACACACACAGATCCAAACAGAAAGAGCTACTTGTGTTACAGCGATACTCCATTGAGATATACCAGACTGTCAGTTCTAGAAGCAACAGGAATCTTGCAGAGGAGCCTGAAGTCCACTCATTAAAAGAGTAAGTACACAAAAACAACACAAGTAAAAAGCATGTTTATAACACAAAGTAAAATGGTTCAAATAGTCTTCTATGTAAATATCATCATGATATAATAATGCGGAGATCATGAAGGACTGGTTATCTCATTCTTTTGACATCCCTACTCGTCTCTCACAGTAATGGACTACTGCTCCGGTCGCTGCCCCCCCTCCACTCAAAACACTTTGCATGTTACTTCACTTGGATGTTTGACCTTCACTGTGCAGTATGATGGAGGCATGTGTGAAGAGTTTGACACCAGCAGGCTGGGGGAAGTTCAACACATGGACATGGACATTTTGTGATGTCAACGTGGAGCCAATCATGATCCGGTAAGTGTGATGTGGAAATCTGAAGCCACCAGTGCACATACACTGAGCATTGACATGTCAGTGACAGAGGGGACATTTTGGCTCTAGTTATTAAACAAACAATATTTTTAAGTGGGGCGACCGTTGCTAAGTGGAGAGCAGGGCCGTCCTTCACTCAGAGGATCGGCGGTTCAATCCCCGGCTCCGGCTCCGCTAGTTGCATGTCGATGTGTCCTTGAGCAAGACACTTAACCCCAAACTGCTCCTGTAGCTCACTTTGGATCAAAGCGTCTGCTGTAATGTAAATGTCTTTACATTTTGTTTTGTCAAAGAGAATAAAAGTATTTGGCTGGCATTGTGTATTTAACCTGAAAGCTGACGTAACGTTATCCCCACTACTGATGACACTGAGCCCTGCTGTGACCCACCTGGTTATCTGTCTCTGCAGTGCCTCCAGCCTCTTCTCTAAGTCCACTTTCTTCCTCCGAGGGATGGCGGACGAAAGAGCAGAAGTGCTGGAGGGACAGTGGGAGGAGGAGGGCAGGTCAAAGAGGTCCAGGGAGGGAGGCTGAGGAGGAGGTGAGGGAAGGCTGTGGGAGCAGGGCACCTCCTGGTGTCTCTGCTCCTCTCCACTCTCTGAGCCCCAGAAGGTGAAGATGTTGGACACTCCTGAGAACGCATCTGGTCCACACATACAGACACAATGTGACACACGCAGAGCCAGGTGGAGCCGTCACCGCGACACACAGACTTGTGTTTGTATCTCATGGGCCTTGAATGCATCTCTACACTTGCCTGTTAAAGGGTTACAGGTGTTCTCTCGCACATCGGTGTCGGGGCACCCCGTAGGACCGGCGGAGGTCTGAGCGGGGCGGGTCTCCTCCGAGTCCTCCCCTTCATCGTCACTGGAAAACACAGGGCCGTATCTACAGAGGCAATGAGTTTACTTCACTTCTGTAATGAACGAATGTATGCTTTACAGGAGGGAAACAAAATACTGTCTCACAATGTATGTTTGTGATGCTCTCTGTTGCTGCCTGCACGCTGCTCACAGCTGCTGAGTTGTCGTGTACACCCGACTCTCTCTCTCCCTGCTGAGAGGACACACAAACAATCACTGTGAGTTTGTGTGAATGTAACTAATGTGTTACCACATTTGTGTGAATGTAACTATTTGGTTTTATTGTGCTGCTGCATTTTCTTTATTCTTTACGCAATTAATCTGGTATTTTGACCAAGTCAGTGCACTCGCTGTGCTACTTGTTCGACACTAGGTGGCAGTGTGAGACTGAGGGACGTGTGGTGTGGCCCTGGGGTTGTAGTGAGTGAGCTCATGCTCCTGGAAGAATTCAAGGCAAGCCTGGCTCATAACTTCTCTCCTGTATTTCAGGTAAGTAATGTGTCAAAACCTAACTTTCTGAGGAATAATCTTGTTTTAAGTGAGTGTAACATGAACAGGTTTGTTTCTTATACTTATGTAATGCCCACCATGAGTCATAGAAATAGTCACACAGTGAAGTGTAAGAACTACTTCTGTCCTGTTAAGAACTGCCTCATCATTTCTGTCAGGATAGCTGTTCATGAGCTAAATGTGCAGTGATAATAATGATTACAATAAGAGTATAAAGTAAGGATTAGAACAAATCAAACAGGATGAAATCAATCCTCCTGAAATCAATCTGAGCTCATCCTTCCTTAAAGATGTCTGGTCAGAGGTGCAGGGGGCCAATCACCTCTGTGATCTGATCCACCTTGACTTCTGTCTGTCTGTATGTGTGAAGCTTCACCTGTGTGAGTGGAAGACACTTTGTGTTCCCTGAGTGGTCTGCTGAATCCCTCACAGTCAGAGTCTTCTCCACTCACGAAGTCTGCAGCTTCATTCTTCACCTGCAGACAGAGAGGGAGAGGGGAGAGTGTGTGCTATAGATGAACTATAGGGAGTAGTTCTGATATTTCCATTCAGTTTCATTAACCACAAAATGTTAAATGTTTCCAAAAAAAGACTTAAAAGACTTTGATATTTTCAATACCAAAGTCCCCCACGTTTTTGCATCTAGTGGGGACAACACTTTTTTAACTGGTCCGGTATTGATGGAGAGCGCTGCAGCTGCTGGGCTGCATGGGCAGCTGTGCATTACATTATGAACAGAACCCTCCAGAGATGGAGGGGAGGAGAAGTCTCCTTCTATCATCTAGTGAGAGGTGACTTGTTGCAAGAAGACGGAGGAAACGTGGGTGAGAGTTGTTTGTTGTGTTGGAGTACAGAAGGCGCAGCTGTTATCGAAAATATTTTCAATGTTATTACTGAATATTAAAATGATTTAGACAATGGGGATGAGGTCTTTGACTGTATTTATTTATTTGAGCCAGAGTTTACTGATGAAGAGCTCCTCCTACATATCGTAGAGCAGACGAGGAGAGAGAGAGGAGAACGGAGCAGCTGCTGAGTGGTGGTGTTCCTGTGACCACAGAGGAAGAATGCTGTGAAAAATATCAACATCCCTCTTTTAGGCGCCAGTATACTCCATCAGAATTGCCCACCACACCTTTCTGTGTCTGTCATTTTCTATAAATATTCGACCCCGACACTCCAACATTCACACCTACTTCACGCGGTCACCGGTCAGCTGTGTGTGAACGTCTCTCTCATGTACAACCTGGTGCAACACTATGAAAGTCTTACAGGAGAGACTGTTTGACTGTTTGTACATTATTATCATCATTATCCCCTTCGGCCGTCATGGGACAGCACATTGTGAGAACCAGCTTGAATAACCCAGATTGAAGTTATGCTTTTGCCTTTAAATTGTATTGAGCCTCCAGTTAAAATCTGACATGTATTTTAGACATCTCCATTTGAATTATTCAAGTCAATTCAAGTCAAAACTTAAATTCAAGATGTCGCCATTGTGATTGTATCAAGTCATATGTTCTACCTGTTTTCAAAAACTAGAGGAGCTGTAACACGAGTAACATACTTCTCTGAGATTGAAGGTGATCTCCAAGTTGGACCAGAAATATTCACAAAATTCAGGATACATGTCCAGAACCTGCAAACACAAATAACAGTAAATCAGCACTGCCAACACAATATGTATACTGTTTTTATCACATTGACCGACTAACACACGCTCAGTTATCAGGTTATGAATGGAAACATGAAAACATGCGATACCTCCATTAAATCCTCTCTTTGTATCTTGTGCAGATCACAGTAAGTCAGAGCTCTGACATCCGCACTGGATTTTCCTGGCAGAGCAAACTGATTAATGGGCTCCCCAAAGATATCGTTCTTCCCTGGAGGAGAAAGAACATGTAGTCAGGATATGAATGAAGGTATCTTTATTGGTTTGTTCATTTATTCATGTAGGAGACATTGCTGACTCTACGTGAGTCTTCCTTGGGCCACTTGATGGAGCCACTAGCGTATACCTGAGCCACATGCATGCACCTTACCCAGTATAGCTATCACCACGTCTCCTTTGAGGATCTCTATGGATCCTCTAGAGATGAAGTACAGAGCTGATATCAGGTCTCCGGCGTGGACTAGGGTGTCACCAGGAGGAGCGTGGGTGTTCTTAAACCTCATGGCCAGGGCCCTGAGACAGCCCTTAGTAGATCCTAGACCACATAGCAAATACATGGTAGATGGTAAATGGACTGTACTTGTATAGTTCTTTTCTAGTCTTCCGACCACTCGAAGCGCTTTAACACTACTACACTATGTCATCATTCACCCATTCACACCCATTCATACACTGATGGCTGGGGCTACCATGCAAGGAGCGATTAGGACTATCTAACATCCATGTGCCAAAGCAGGCAGGTGTCCTTGTTACCCATTTCATGAGACATTGAGCTGCTCTTTAAAGTCTTTTCAGAGCTTTATTATTTTGGAAACAATGATTACTGTGTCAGTGCGCTGTAGTGTGTGTCTCAGTCTCTGTAGCACATTCCCTATTCCCCAGACACATTCATGGACATTTTCCATTCATCCACCAGATGCCCTCAGACTTTCCTTTCTTTCCCCATCCACCTCAACAGCCCTGGATCTCTGATACAGGCCTCTTTTCCCCAATCAGAATCAGATCATTGAAGTTTCTTTGTTGCAAAGTTGCTCTGCACATTTTGTCTTTGCATTCAAGCCACCTGTACCTGCCTGCCTGTCTACCTGCTAACTTACAGTCTGCTAGTAACCAACCTTCCCTCCGACCAGCAAATGCTGGTCATCTTTTTAAATGCACTCGTCTTGCTAATTTCATGGGGTACCGTCGAGTCACCAGAGGACGGTGTGGTTCTGGTGGCTCCTGATATCGATGGCTCTCCCAGCTGCGCAAATCCATGAAACCTCAACCGGTTGCCAACTACTTGCCTGAATCGCAGTCAGCTGTACCTGCCAACGGCCATCCAGATCTCCAGTCTGCTGCTGACACCCAGCCAGACCACCCAGATCTCTGAGATCATCAGTAGGCTGTCTCTGGCCTCCTGCTCTGGTATCATCGGTCTGCCTGTCGAGTACCTGGCCCTGACCTACAGCCGGATCATCAGTTTCCTGATTTCAAGCACCTGGGCCTCTCCCCAAGAGTGGATCCGCCCCCCTGTCCTGCTTCCTGGCCGACTTCCAGAGCGCTCACCCCTACATTGCTTGAATCCTCTGCCTGAGATTTTCTGATCCGCTTCGCCCCTGCTCCCAGGCTGTTTGGGTTACACATTTAACTTTGAACAATGTTCACATTTACTCTGCTCTGTTACAGGAAGTTAGTAATACTAACAGATGAGTCACTGTATACCCTTATTAAACATAAAGGTAATTTGATGAGTGAGGCATTCTGATGTAGCTGGTGGAGGTATGGTAAATGATCTTGCATACAATGTAAAGTATAAAGTAAAGTATAGAAATCTCAAAATTTTACTTTTCATGTGTAATGCAAAGAAGTATTACCTTTAAAAGCCTTAAAGTCTTGCAGCAGGGACCTGTTGAGGTGGAGACAAATATCTGCCTGGAGACACTCTGGGAAACCTTTTAGAACCTGGAGGACAAGTAGAGATTGGGACACAGAGAGGACGCCCTGGATTACTAATTCAGCTGCAAGTAGCACGCAGACAGTAAATATTCCATTAAGAAGTTAGATATTCAAAGCCCACATGCCATATAAGCCCACTTGCAACTTCATCATGTTTTGCTCTGTAATGTTTCTTCCAATGAAGCTACTTGTGACATAAATTACTTTTTGACTATCTCCATAGAAGTCAACATATCATTTCAGTAGCTTTGTAAACTTTTAAATCTTCAGCAGAATGTTCGTTACTAGCAAAACAAGATCCAAAGAGCTGAGGACTCACAATATAGCCGAACGTCTCCCATACTCACAGCGTTCATATCTATTCCATTAGTGTATGACCAAGCGTGCTGGAAGTATTCCTCCAGCCTCTGTCTCAACGGGTTGGGGATCTGGTGGAAGCGGATGAACTCTCGAACTCTCATCATCTGGGCGTGGTAGCGTGCCGTACCAGAGTACAGCCGCTGGATAATGGCCGACACGTTACCGAAAATACTGGCATACATCAGAGCTGGAGAGGAGAGTAAATCAGAGCCTTGTATCATTTTAACTCAAACAAAGAGTTTAATACAATCATTAGACCGTCTAGTTCATAAGGGCACTGAGAACAAGAGACCAACGGAAACAATCATACAAAGAATGAAAGAAATGACTCGATACAAAGCACGCTGGCATGCATTCCAATATCTTATCTCCAAACAGCTGTATTTGTTAGACTCACCTCCTATGAGCATGACACAGATGGAGAAGATCTTCTCAGAGTTGGTGTTTGGGGAGACGTTCCCGAAGCCTACGCTGGTCAGACTACTGAAGGTGAAGTACAGAGCTGTGACATATTTATCTCTGATGGACGGACCTGAGCCGATGATGGACTCATTGTACGGCCTCCCGAGCTGCTCACCCAGATTGTCCAACCAGCCAATCCCAGCCGAGGTGGACCGCTCCACGTTCCCTATGGCGTACCTGGGGTAAGACAACAGGTGAACTGCACCTTCTATACAGGAGACGCAGCGTTTTCAACACTGGCTCCTAGGCCTGAAATAAAAGCTTAAAATTATAATGTTCAACATAGATTCTCTCATGATGTTATTATAAAAGAAGTCAATGGAAGAAAACAGCATTTGAAAGTTCCCAAACTCTTTTGAATGTGTTTGTTTTCAATGGAAGCCATCAAATTTAGAATATTATGGAACTATGATATAATAAAAATACCACAACAGCAGAATGATGTTTTGTCCACAATGTATTTCCCACCAAACTGTTACATCATGCATTGTACATATAACAAATATCAAGTTGTAATAAATGTTGTTCCTTGTGGAATTGTACAGCTGATATCGCATTTTCAGTGACAGAAATCTAAAAAGCTTAACTTTTTTTGGGGAATGGAATAAAAGCCATCTTTAAAAGGAACATGACTCTAGTCCACCACCAGGATCTATTTTTCTGATATTGGCAAATATCATGGCGTCCTCCATACACATTTGTTCTTCTTAACAAATTAAGAGGACAGTACGCTACAAAATTGTGTATAATATACAGTTTATACCATCAACTCACATCTCAAGATCTGTAGTTGTGATTTGTTTGTGAAGATAAAGACACAGTTTCTGGTTTTATGAGTGATCATTTATGAACAGCATTCAGGGGAAAACTACAGATAGGTTTGAAGCACATTTTATTATTTTATGAAAACAAATCTAGAAAATATAACTGACTGTTAACTTACTTATTATATTGGGTAAGTTTCATATACACAAATCAAATCTGTCCCAGCTATTGAATTATTTATTACAGACTTTTGAAATTACATTGAGTCTGTTAAAACTATCGATAAATAATAGGAAATGTGTGCATACAATTAGTCTGCTTCAGGAATTAGTTAAGGCTAGTTAGTTATATCAATGTAATTCACGTGCTTACCTTTATTAAGCACATAAATAGCATTACTATATGAACTATTACTATATGAACTGTATTATTAATGGTGCTACATATTGTGTTATTATAATGATTTTTCCTTTCTCTTTTTTATTTTTCTTTATTTATACTTCATGTCTTAATTTAGCTCAACATGAGGAAATGGATCTCTGTTTGTTATTTAAATACAGATCACAATGTAAATCTGATCAGATTCATGTCAAAAGACTTGTTTTGAGGCCAAAACCATCCATTTGTGGTACGAAGCTTCTCTTTTAATCGACTGTCTACAAAGGCTACGTCACGTACGTTTGGACACGATACTGCAGGATAAAGTAGAGTAAAGTACCAGATGCAGGCCAGCCAGTGGGCGATGAGGGCGAAGGTGCACATGAGGAGGAAGAGGACAGCTGCACCGTACTCGGAGTACCGGTCCAACTTCCTGGCTACACGAACCAATCGCAGTAACCGAGCCGTCTTCAGCAGGCCAATCAGTGTGGTGGTCTGTTAGGAGGAGACAGAGAGCAGCAATGTGACTGGATCACAATATGTCAGTGAACAAATGATAAATAACAATATCAAATCAATAATTGCTGTTGGAGTCCAGATGTTCTTTTTCTTTCTCCTAGTTGTCTTGTGCTCCTTGTTTCCCCCCCACCCTTATCTGTCTTCTTCTTTCCCTCCCTCCTCCCTACCTCTCCCTCTCCCCTAACCACCTCCTCTCCGGAGCGGTAGACGAGGAGGTCAAAGGGAATGGCTGCCACCATGTCGATGAGGAACCACCCTTTGAAGTAGTGGACTGCAATCCGAGAAGACTGGCTCACCACCTGAGGAGAATAAAAACTATTTATACAACAGCTCACAGTAGATTTAACTCAATACTCCACAACCTTGTCAAATGACAAAGATATGGATGTATTAAAGTCTTTTTGTCACACAAGACAAAAGACACAGTCTTTTGTCTTGTGTGACAAATGGGCTACAGTTAAATTTTGTTGTGCAACCTGACAATAAATCAGAATCCTTGATATCTGCTGTTGGACCTGCTGTTCAACATACACCACTGAAAGCTTGATAGGCCTCCTCGCCTAGTAACTGTGGTAGACCCCAACCCGGTCTCCTCTCTATGCAGACTTATGTCGACTCTGATTTGATATATTTGTGATAGGTCAAATACAAACGTGATTCTGGGGGAAAAGTGTAATGTTTTGTTGTATGGGAACATAATATTTAGACCATCAAGACCAATCAGATCAGTTCACCTCATCATTGGAGTTAACATATGTGGTCCTGAAGTTGATGATGATGTCAACAATGAACATGATGTCCACTATAAGATCCACCACGTTGAGGGGAGAACAGGAGTAACCACAGGTCTGCATGGCTGCCTCCTCCTGGTCACTAAAGACAAATGCATCAATAAAGGAATGAATGGGTTTTGCTCCAAAAGAGAATGAAACAGTACAAATGAGTAGGTCAGTACCTGAAGGATAACACAGCATTCAAGACACATTTACAGACTTGCACCTAACATCAACACATGTATAAATTCTGCTACACTGCTAGTATAAGACATAATCCCAAACAAAGTATTGGGAATGTTCGTGTGTTGCTTTTCTGTGCTCTGCATAACTGTAAAAAATGATATCAATAGTGGCCTCATATTTCCACATTTTGTACCAACTCACTGCTAATATTTAGAAATGTGAAATTATGAGTGTAACTGTAATGTCTTTTTGACCTTCATCTAAATAATAATTAGCTCATTCAGCCTGTATAAGACTAAATATTAAACTTCATGAAAAGTCAATTTCAATATTGACATATCCAAAGTTTGGTTACGGTAACGAGTGTCATGGTCATTGTTATCTCCGCTGAGATGTTGAGACAATGTCCCTCCAACAAAGCCAGCTGGTTAACAGATACTGTTAGTATCAACCCTGTTAGTTCTAGCAGCAGTAGTAGTAATAATCAACCCATGCAGGTCAGGTGAGCTGTGTTGTGTCAATTTCCACCAACCTCAGTAGAAATGTAGCAGAGTAAGGAGTGAATATGGCTGTATAAATGACTAAGAGCAAAATGACCCAGTCCCACACAGCTTTGAAAGGACTGTAGTGAAGGATGGTCCACTTCTGGATCCTGGGAGTCTGCAGTTTATACTCAGGTAACACATCAGCACCCAGAGACAGCACCTAGAGGAAAGAGAGACAGAGCCATCTGTCAGTTCATCTACACTTATTTATCCAGGCTTTTCCTCAGTCCCCTCCCCTCTGTGTTGGACTGTTGAGGACTGCAGTGGTGCAGCACACTACCATACTGTAAGCACCCGGAGAGGAGAACCTAAGGTGGTGCCAGTGAGAGTGAGCAACTGTCGTACCTGCTCTGCTCTGACTTTGTTTTCATTTACTTTTTTTGCACAATTTTATTCCACTATTTTGCACCAATCCCTTTAGCTATCGTCACACATGATAGACAGACACTTTTGGATTCAAACAACACTTGGCACAGTGCAATCCTAAGGAGGGACGACAGCAAAGAACATGCCAGCTGGAAGACTTGAGGAAGCCACCAAGGGAAAGGATCTGGAGTCAGTAACAGGCTGAGGACCCGGGCACATTGTCTAATACTAGCCAATGTCCAGTCTCTAGAGAACAAGCTGGATAAACTCAGGGCCGGGATGCAGAGACCAAATAGACATAGGGCACTGTAACATCCTCTGCCCCACAGAAACATGGCCGACCAACCAGCGGAGGCCCTCTCAGTTCACTGCATGCCCGTCGGACTATGAAAAATCAAAGGGAGGGGGAGTATATCTATGGCAAATAACGACTAGTGTGACAGCAGGAATATCGTGTCTCTCATGAGTTCCTGTTCATGCAACTGGGAGTGACTGACCCCTCCTGACCGGAGCCCTATCTATCTTACCATGGAGTTCACTTACGTTGGGTGTTGCCAAACACCACATGCCTGACCAGGGGTGAACAGACACTGAAACACCGCACACAGAACAAATGGTAAATGGACCTGTACTTGTACCTGTACTAGCCCAAGTACACATCAACATGGACTAGCGGAGCCGGGGATGGAACCGCTGATCCTCTGATTGAACATCGCTCGAACACTGAGCCACAGTCGCCCATATTCTTCACATACTGGTATGTTCATTAACACCAGGAACAACAAGCAGCTACATCACACACTCAACAAATGTTAAGAAACATTTACAGGCTAATTAAGCTATGTAATAAAAGGGATTAACTTGATCAAATACTCATAATAAGTAAAAAAAAAAACTCATCTGGTGAAGTGGCACATATGGGAAGAACAAGCGATAATAAAATGTGATCTTTTCTTATGTGCACCACTCCCATGCTAGCCATTGTCACTAAGAAGTCAGCTGTTCTTGCTCTTTTGGCTTTGTGTCTCGAGCCATGATGTGATCAATCCTCCTCTGGTGGTTTTTGGGTGAATTCAGGTTTGGGTATATCACAGCGATATGATTCAGACTGTTTTTGGGTAAGCAGGTGTTACAAGTACGGGTACAAAGTGCAGTCTTACATCCCTTAAATACGACCACACCGTCATCTTCCACTTCCACAAACAACAGCTGAAACTGGAAGCTCCGGTTCAGAGGGAGGTCATACGCTTTGCTGACCAGTCAGAGGCCACTCTAGCAGGCCTGCTTTTAGCGCAGTTGTGAAGAATCAATGCTTACAAACTCTATTGTGGGATTCATTGGGAAATATGTGGACAATATTGTTTCTAATGTGACCATCAGGACCTGTCGAAACCAAAAGCCATGGGTGGATCGGATCCCCCCCACCGTGACGCTCTGAAGGCTTCTACAGCCACATACACCAGATGAACGGCTATAAAGCTGCACTATACAACAGCCATAGATCGGTGAAGGAAGCAAAGCAACACAACAAACTTTATTTTTGTCCCCACAACAAATGGAAAACTCTTTCTCAACGAGGGTTCAGTACACAGCAGGATTCACTTCAAAACTGAAGCTCAGGATAGGTCGATACCAGCCTGGCCTGACCCAACTTCAAACTTGGAAGCTTTGCCACTTCATGTTGTTTTACTGTTTACACGTTTTAAAAGTCCACGTTAGCGTCTCTAATGCCTCTAGCACCGATTGTAGGCTCACAGGCTGGTAAAAACGTGAAGGCTACTGAAATAGACTGTGTGAACGTTAAGCCTCATTTGGAACCAGTGAAGTAATGACATTAGTAGATTGGGTTTGGGGGTAATCTCTAAAAACAGATTCTGCATTCATATGCAAGCTTTTGGTATCAGAAGCGTTCTGAATTCTGTTTGTAGTCTGAGAAATATTGACCAATCACATTTGAGCGGGCTTTGGTTGAATGCAGTTAAACAGTCTGTGTGGAGAGCATAACAGGCGGAACACATTGGCCAAAATGAAATCTCAGAACCCAGCTATTGTCTGACGATGATTTAAATTTGGATTGATTTACAATCAATAGTATATCAGAATAGCATAGATGGAGTTCTGAGATCCCCAAGCTGTGCCTTGGAATCCTAAAAAATCACTAAAGTATTGGCGACATGCTCACTGGAAACGTGTTTGAAACAAAACAACTTCATCTGCAAAGAGCAGTGACAGGACACTATCTTCCCCCCTGCTGCACCTTGGGATCCTGCCACTAAAGGATTGGTGACCCTAGCCAAATTGAGACCAAAACGTGTTTGACTTTGGGCTAAGTATATGGGCACAGCTCTCAAAGAGTGTACTCAAGGTTATATATAGTCAGTCCAATCAAGGTTTCACTCCAGAGTGTATTTGGCTTCTGGAGGGATACTGAACTAGTGTATTGCACTCCTGGCAGACAATGAGCAATCAGTAGGTAGCTGTCCTTAACCACTGCTGGTGGTTAGAAGCGTCAGCTTCCAAGCGTCGGGCAAACAAAGGCAACAAAGGCAACTTTTTCAAGCCAAACTTCATCAAGCAAAGACTTCTCGAGCGTGTACTTGCGGGTCAGTAATCTGTTTATATTGACTACCATGTGTTTGCATCCTATTTCTGTGGTCACGTAGACATTGGGTCACTCCCAGGTGCCGTGACCCCACTAATCTCATCTATCCTACTCTCTCAGCTCATGGCGAGCAAGTGGTGGCAGGGGGGGCTTTGGAATTGCCAGTCGGCAGTTCCGAAAGCTGAGTTCATCTCAGGCTACGCTTCCTTGTTCTCCCTCAACTTTCTTGCTCTAACTGAGACCTGGATCACACCAGAAAACACCACCACACCCGCTGCTCTGTCAGACGTGTACTCTTTCTCTCACACTCCCAGAGCTGCGAGGCGAGGTGGTGGTACTGGCCTGCTAATCTCCCCAAAATGGAAATACTCTCTTGTCTCTGTTCCACAGTTCTCCCCGTCCTCTTTCATGCTGTTACTGTCACTTATGCAGTCAAGCTCTCCATTGCTGTTGTGTACCGCCCACCAGGCCCTCTTGGTGAGTTCCTGGAGGAGCTTGACACATTAGTCTCGCACTTCCGTGACAATGGGTCCGCACTCATTCTGCTCAACATCCAGACTGATAAGTTAGAACCTCTTCTCTCCTTCCTCTTCTCCTTTGACCTTTACCACTCTTCCTCTCCTCCTACCCACAAGGCCGGTAACCAGCTGGATCTTATCTTCACTAGACACTGTTCTGCTAACCTCTCTGTCACTCCCCTCCAGCTCTCTGACCACTATTTCATGTCCTACTCCCTCTCCTCTCCCCCCTTACTTCCTCCACCTACCCACATGGTTTCTACCCGTAGTCATCTCCGCTCCCTCTCCCCCGCTGATCTTTCCTCTTCTGTTACCTCTGCCCTTTCTACCCTGAATCCTTCACTCTCCTATCCCCTGATACTGATACTGATCTTCTCCTCTCCACCCTTTCCTCTTCTTTGGACAACCTCTGTCCCTTCACCTCCAGGCCTGCACGGTCAACTCCACCTGCCCCATGGCTGTCGGACTGATAGACGGAGCCCAAGAGAGGCTGAGCGTAAAAAAGGCAAACTCCCGGAGGACCTTCTTAACTTCCAATCTCTTCTTTCCACTTTTTCCTCCTCTCTATCTACTGCTAAAGCTGCTTTATTTTGCTCTAAAATCCTAACCTCTGCTTCCAATCCTAAAAAACTCTTCAAAACTTTCTCTTCACTCCTCCAACCACCCCCCCCCTCCTACTCCCTTCTCCCTGACGATTTTGCCAACTTCTTTGACAAGAAAGTAAACTATATCAGATCCTCCTTCTCTCAGCCCCCCTCTCCCTCTCTTCCCCCTCAGCTCTCCCTCCCCTCTCTATGCCCCATCTTACCCTATCTTGCTCCCCTCCCCCTAACGACGTCCTCAACCTTGTTACATCTAACCGCCCCACCACATGCTCTCTTGACCCGATCCCCTCCCCTCTTCTTCAGTCTATTGCGACTGAACTCCTTCCTTTCCTCACCCACCTCATCAACACATCTCTTGTTTCAGGATGCTTTCCCACGGCTTTCAAGACTGCCAGAGTCACCCCCCTTCTGAAGAAACCATCACTTGACCCCTCTGATGTCAAGAACTTCAGACCGGTTTCTCTTCTACCCTTTCTATCTTGAATGTTCTGTCTTTAACCAATTGTCTTCCTATCTCCACCAGAACAGCCTCTTGGACCCCCACCAGTCCTGGTTCAAGGTGGGTCACTCGACTGAGACAGCCCTCCTTGCGGTGACAGAGTCGCTTCACAATGCGAGAGCGAACTCTCTCTCCTCTGTCCTGATTTTCCTGGACCTGTCTGCGGCGTTTGACACAGTGAACCACCAGATCCTCCTCTCCACCCTCGAGGGGATGGGCGTCTCAGGCTCTGCACTCTCCCTGTTTGCATCCTACCTGACAGGTCGATCCTACCAGGTGACATGGAGGGGGGCCGTGTCGGAACCACGCATGCTGACTACGGGGGTTCCACACGGTTCAGTTCTGGGCCCCCTTCTCTTCTCGCTCTACACAACATCTCTGGGTTCTGTTATTCGCTCGCATGACTTCTCTTACCATTGTTATGCCGATGACACCCAGCTGGTCTTGTCATTTCCCCCCGGTGACACTCAAGTGGAGACACGCATGGCTGCATGCTTGGCTGACATCTCGAAGTGGATGGCGACGCACCACCTGAAGCTCAACCTGGACAAAACCGAGCTACTGTTCCTCCCGGGGAAGGGTTGCCCGCACCGAGACCTGTCCATCACCATTGATGATACCGTGGTGATGCCAACTCGGACTGCGAGGAATCTGAGTGTGACCCTGGATGACCAACTGTCGTTCTCAGCATCTTGTCATCTCCCGCCTGGACTACTGCAACTCACTAGTATCCATGCCATCAGACATCTGGAGCTTGTCCAGAAAGCTGCAGCTCGTCTGGTGTTCAATCGCCCCAAGTTCTCCCACACAACTTCCCTTCTCCGTTCTCTACACTGGCTCCCTGTAAGAGCTCATCCAGTTTAAGACTCTGGTGCTAGCCTACAGGGCAGTGAAAGGAACAGCTCCTTCCTATCTCCAGGCCATGGTCAAGCCCTACACCCCCGCCCGACCACTTCGTTCTGCTGCCTCGGGGCGATCGGTTGCCCCGTCCCTCAGAGGTCCCTGTGGCCGATCGACCCGGTCACGGCTGTTTTCCTGGCCCCACAGTGGTGGAATGAACTCCCCACTGACGTCAGGACAGACGTGAGCCTTCCACTTAGCACTTATTGTATTCTTATTAGTTTGTTGCACTTATTGTATTTGTATTATTGTTTGTACTGTAGCTCTGTTTTTTGACCTTAGATGCTTGTTTAAAAAAGGAGATGCAATTATGACTTATGGTGACTCGTAGTTCTCTCTAATACCTATGTTGAATACACTTATTGTAAGTCGCTTTGGATAAAAGCGTCTGCTAAATGACTGTAATGTAATGTAATGTTGTACAAAAACCAGATGGCTTGTAGCAACAACCCCGGTATTCCCAGCATGCCTGAAATACCCCCCACAGGACTCTCTGGGGGACACAGTCGGAAGCCTTCTCCAAGTCCACAAAACACATGTAGACTGGAAGGGCAAACTCCTATGACCCCTCCCACCTACTGGTCCACTGATCCACGGCCAGGACGGAATCCAAATGGCTCTTCCTGAATCTAAAGTTCTGCATAAGTCAGCGCCTCTCTTCCAGCACCCTCAAATAAACTTTCCCAGAGAAGCTGAGCAGTGTGATTACTCCATAATTGGAGCACACACAGCATGGTCCTCCTTTTTAAAAATGGGAACCACCACCCTTTAACTGCCACTCCACAGGCACTGACCCCACCCTCCACACGACGCTGAAGAGGCATGACAGCCAAGATAGCCCAACAATGTCCAAAGTGTTTTTTCCCTTAAATGATTATCATATTACCAGTAAGTACTACTTACTGTACTATAAATGTTTCTTAACATTTAGTAAGTAGTACTTACTGGTAACTTACTAAGCAAACTCTTATCCCTGCTCACATCTATCAACACTTCATTTATTTTCTCTCTTGTCCCATGACATGACATGAGGACAACTTGGCAGTAGCCAAGGTGACATTTAACAGTCACTAAAGTCCACAAACCACACTGGGATGCTTCATTTTTACACCTGCTATCTCATGAAGACAGTCTCTATGGATTGTCTACAGAGAAGTGACCTTGTACCTATTCAGCAGTTTGTCAACTCTGATGACAGTGATAAACCATGAAGGACATTTCTAAAAATCCTATCTAGAGCAACAATACTATTTAGGAATATAATGACAGCATTATACATATATACACATACATTTAATACATACATTTAGCTTTAGGTCTCTCAGACGTTTTGAATTAATTATGGTAGAATAAATAAAGAAGTTGGGACTGGTAATGAATGGAGTTACTGGCAACCTAATTATTGGTGTGAACAGTTGACACAACAGAAAAACAGCATTCATTATAGATGAATGCTGTTTTTTGCACCTGTGCCTATGGACCAACATGAAAGTGGGTCTGTGCTCTGTAGTGGTACACCAGATTAAATACACACACACACACACATGTGGACTCTAGGGAGGGACCTGTGAACAGTGTAATTAATCAGCAGCATCTGAACTCCTCTGGGATCTAACATGAGCCTGGGGTAGGCGCTACACAGCAGCACTCAGGGCAAGCAGTCAAGGACTGAGTGCTTTGACAGATGGAGGACTGGGAGGTCTTTATAGACCCGTTTAATGCTTAAGTCATTATTCTCATATTATCACAGTGTTAGCCAGAGGCAATTCAAAGAAGTTAAACACGAATCACCTCAGAGTAGTAGTTCAAAGTTACACATTGAAAATGTCATCTTGCTTTGTTCATTTTCTCTCCTCTGAAATGCTTCGCCGATATTGTAAAACTCTCTTTTTGACTGACTTTTTGGTTTCTTTGCACTGTAAGCAGGATAGGTCAGGACAGGATAGATCTCTAAAATGATTATCATAAGCCCTATTTTATATTTGTTATCTCAGTCTGTCATTCATATTAGAAAACAGTGACTCTTCCTATAGCCAAGGGTTTAAAGTTTGTTGCAACTTGGGTTTTGTCTTCACAGTTTTCATAGTAGATATAATAACACTGTATTCATCTTTGGTTAATTGCTGAGATGTAGGAACATGGTGACATCGCTACAGGGAAGCTGTTTGTCCAGATTATCTAAACCACTTTATTTGGAGGATGATCTAGAATATAGCTAATAATTCCTAAACACACAAAGAAACTGTATACACTGAGATACAGTAAATACAGTTGATATACTTTGAATTGTAAATGTATATATATATATATATATATATATATATATATATAAAAGGGGAATGAATATTACAGTTTTCATTATGAAAGTGTGGCTTGTGCTGCTGGAGGCCCAGGCCGTATTGCTGGAGGACAGGAAGGCACGGGAGAACCAGGACCAGGACTGCACAGGGCAAACTGTCAGACCCTGGTGCAGTAGAATGAGTCCTAAATGGACTCTGGTGCTCTGAAACACTACCACTTTCTCCTTTCGTCCTAGCTTCTTCTTGCTTAGTTTACATAGCCAGGCCGGCTGCGCGTGCTTTTAATGCATGTGAGCGCTTCCCACTGGTTAGCTCACAGCCCCCCCACTCTGCACTGCTCTCATATGGCAGCTATAGCTGATAACACCGTCCGGTTCGACAGCGTCGTAGTGGAAGTTTAAATTGTATTTCATTTTTCACTGTTTTTGAAATGCAAATGTATAAATAATTGTATGCAGTCATTGCTGTATTCACTTTGATACAGTAAACTATGATAACGAACCACTGAAAACATCTGTGACTATGGCTATATCCTCCACATTTAGGTACCCAAGATGATGGTATTGTTCATAGAATACCAATGCTGAAAAGCAGTAATTATGGTGATGTCTTCCCATAACATACCAGGTAATATTCAATAAATGACTACTCTAAACATGAACTTCACACACACACACAGACACACACACACACACACACACACACACACACACACACACACACACTGTTCTACTCACCTCATGAGCTATGGAGGAGATGCGGACAGCTCTCTTCACTCTGCTGTTTCTGCGTTCACTGTCCAAACCTGACAGGCCATCCTGAGAAACACTACGCACTACAGACATGGTCCACAACTGCTGCGAGTCCGATTCAATGTTCCTGTCCTGTCCTCTGTTTGTCCAGCCTGTATCCTGTCTTCTTCTTCTGTCCTTCTGTCTCAGATGTTTTACAGTTAACTTCTGTTTTCATCAACTTAGTTTTCCTCTGTGTTTTGTAGTTCGTTCAGTTGCTCGTCTCTGAGTTCGTCAGCCTATCCACACAATTCTTGTTTGCCTTGTTCACCTCATTGCTATCATTCATTTCTATCTATTATAAACCATGCACTGTCAATGGCTGGAGTCATCTGACTGTCAATTTAGATTCTTGGATGACAATTTAGTTTAGTTCAAGTTTGGCTAGATCAAGTAATGTTCCCCTTGATTCACAATAGTTGAACTCATTAAAAAGGTTTTTATCGCGTTGTTTTGTGAAATTTGAGCATATTCCACCAAAAATCTTTTACTTTCACACAAGCAATTGGAAGATACTTTAGGTATAGTTTGCCTGAATCTGTTCTTGTAGCGATGCTTTCTCATTTCATGATGCAGAGATCACCATCATAGTATTCTCAAAGTGTCTTTATTGAGACGTCTAACATGGGTCAGCTCACAGCCACACATTGAGAGATTTACCTTCAGAATCCCTTCAGCACAATCATTTAACAAAAGTCTTAATAAACCTCCCAGTGATGCTTCAAAGAGTCCTGAGTGACACAAAGTAGACCCAGAAGTGCTCAATAAGTCCAGTAGTCTTCAGAAGTTGATGAAAGCAAAACTCTTCCAGCAGCAGGTAAAACACTTCTCTTGGCAGGATTATGTCAGTTGACAGCTTCGTCTTTCTCCCACTCTCTTTTCTCCCAGCTCTCTTTCCTTTACTTAGAACTCCTCAACTCTTTCAGTCCCACACACTGATCCACGCTGCCCCTCTCATCCCTCTTTCTCCTCCCCCTTTTGTCTCTCTCCTTATTCTTCTCTCTTCCCTCTTTCCCCTCCTCTCTCAACCGCGATGCAGCATTTACATTCTACAAGACAAATGCTTTGCACAAATACAACAAAACAACCTCACCTCTCAAACAAGTAGATACATACTATATTGTTATAACTATAACTATAATTGTTATAATTCAGTTGTCTCAGTTAGCCACTTGTGAGAAATCTTCTTTTTTAATAGATGTAAAAACTTCAGAATTCACGAATGGTTTATTTCCGACGTAATTTATGTCGTAGAAGAAATTGTTAAAATCTCTTAAACTTGTTTTAACCACAGCTCCTATTTCAAACCAAAAACCCACTCAAAGAACCCATTGACTTTGAGACAAAATGCAAGAATGCTGACTCATTTTCAGGTTTTAGGACTCATTCCTGCAGCACTCGTAGCACCAGTGTTACATAGACCGTGAAGTGACTCTGCTGGTGTACATTCACTGGTATTTTTGGACAAGCTCCACTGCAGACCCTCAAGCTTCCATTTGTGCCCTCCTAAGCTAACAATAGCCTATCCAATCAGCAGACACACACACACACACACACACACACACACACACACACACAGGGCAGTCACCTACATTGTTTCCACAATGATACCATTATCTCTGACCTTGTCCCTTCTTCCTCTAATGGAGAAACAAAGAGAGACATATAGTACATGAGGATGAAGGTTCAAACCATTAGCAATCCATTGAACAGTTCCTTATTCATGCCAGCTCACTGCACCTTTAAAGCCCTCACAGATTAAACTGCTCGCTGAAACATTTTTGAAAAAAAGAATGTAAAATATAATTTAAGAGTTGCATTTATATTTCACTGTATCATGAGAGCAGTAGATGTACTACAAGACAAAGTCCGCCAGTGGGACATATAAATGCTACAAATACCCTGGATGTCTCACGCTGCCTTCAAGACAACTACTATAAGAAGAAACACAACAGAACGTCACTCAAAGAGTTCCTACTTCCGACTTCAAGGAGCAAACACAACAATGGAGGTGCACATTATAAATGATAAACCATCAACTAAAATGCAATGTAAAGTATATCAGCCAGTATTTAACTGAAACAATACATACTGTCTTAAAGTCAACCTCTTCTGCATGTAAATTGATGTCAAAATATGTCGGCACTGTTATTAGGTCGTCAGTGACTGTAAGCAGTCTGTGAAAGTTCTTCTCTGCACAAAAGTCATTTGAGAAAATGTTTAAAATGACAGAAAACGTAAGTGTTACGGTATTATTCAGTTACACAATCTCAGAAGTCATCAGTGATGTGATCAAAACGCTCCTGGTCACGGCAAATGAACTATACGGTTATCAGAAGCCCCCTCATTATTCACGTCGTCCAGAATGTCCCATCAGAGACAGAGACCCTTTACACCAGTCATGGAGGTGCACATAAATGCTGGACTTTACCACTAAATGTCATCATTCACCCATTCACACCCATTCACACACCGATGGCAGGGGCTACCATGCAAGGCACCACCTGCCCACTATGACTATCTAATCATTCACACCCATTCACACACCGATGGCACAGCCTTCGGGAGAAATTTGAGGTTAAGTGTCTTGCCCAAGGACACATTGACATGGAAAGGAGGAGCTGGGGATCGAACCGCCGATCTTCTGATTGAAGGACGACCCGGTCTACCTTCTGAAATAGCTTTGGTTTTGCGGCCCACAATGGTAATGTTCATTTTTTATGTTTCTGTTCACAGCTCTCATCAACCTTGTTTATAGCAGCAGACAGCTGTTTTCAGTGAAAAGGCACTCATGAACCCACTGTTAACCCTTCGTTTACCCGCCCAAAGTTAGTGACTAGCTGGTGAATACAGGGGAGCAATTAGCAGATTAAGAGCCAGCTATGTTTCTCAGGAGACCAGTGTGCAAAATACGGGGGTCTCTTGGGGACCGACACTTCAGACCCCCTGAAGGCCTCAATAGCAACAGCCTGGGGGATCACTAAAAATCAATTCAATTGTGACCAAAATGTCTTCTAAAAACGTACTAAGCAGACGCACATACAGTCAGAGACGCAACAGGTTGCGTGAAGCGAGCAACCTAAATGGACCCTCTTTGGACAAAATGAATCCAGTATCTTTCGTGAGAACCCTGATCAAAGCAGGACATCGTCTCTCCTCTTCTTGGATACCAGCAAAGCAACTAGAAGAAGCCGAGCCGAGGTCTGCGTGTCGGGTTTGAGCGTGTGCATGTGTGTCCGTGTTAAGAGAGAGAGGCGAGTGTGCTGTGCGTATTCTGTTGCAGGGCAGAATGTTGTGGAGTTATGTGAGTGGCCTTATTGTTAACGAAATTAGTCCAAGTGATGTGTTGTACAGTTGCCTTGGCTTGCAACCATTAAATTGTCAATATTGCGTATTAAATTTGTCCAGGCCTTCAGCATAATACTGGAGCACTAGGTGGGAGGATCCCCCACTTTTGCCTTCAGAACTTCCTTAGTTCCTTATGGCACAGATTCAACAAAGTGCTGGAAACCTTCTTCAGAGATCAATATTGTAATGATAGCATCACGCAGTAGCTGCAGATTTGTCTGCTGCACATACATGATGCGAGTCTCCTGTTCCACCACATCCCAAAGATACTCTATTGCATTGAGATCTGGTGGCTGTGGAGGCCATTGGAGTGCAGTGGACTCATTCTCATGTTCAAGGAACCCGTTTGAGATGATTTGAGCTTAGTGACGTGGGGCGTCATTCTACTGGCGTAGCCATTAGAAGATGGGTGCATTGTGGTCATAAAGGGATGGACAAAAACAAAAAAAATATCGCTACAGCAGCATTTATGGTACAGGTAAAGCAATACAAATAACAGAGTAAAAATATGAAATATAAAAAATGCAAATATAAAAATGCACAATATATACAATAAAAATAACAGTAAAACATATGAATTAAAAAAATGTACAATATATAGAATAATATGAAAATTAACTAACTAAACAATAGTGCAAAGATTTAACCAAACCAAACAAACAGAGTAACGGTGTTATAGTTGTGTGATTGATCTGGCCAGAGGTTATTTATTATAGAGTCTGATAGCAGTGGGCAGGAATGTTCTCATGTATCTGTCCTTGTGACAGCGGAGCTGGATCAGTCTGTTGGAGAAAGTGCTCCTCTGTCCCTGTAGGTGGTGGAGAGGGTGGTCCGGGTTATCCAATATGGATAATAGTTTCTTCAGTGTCCTCCTCTCCACCATCTTTTCCAGACCGTCTTGTTTGCAGCCAATGATGGAGCCGGCCTTCTTAATCAGTTTATTAAGTCTGTTGGTGTCTCCGGCTCCAATGCTGCTCCCCCAGCAGACTACGGAGAAGTGAAGTGCACTGGCCACAACAGACTGTAGAACATCTCCAACATCTTGCTGCACACGTTGAAGGATCAAAGTTTCCTCAAGAAAAAGAGTCGACTCATCCCCTTCTTGTACACAGCGTTGATGTTGGTCTTCCAGTTCAGTCTGTTGTCGATGGAGACACCCAGGAACTTGTACTCCTCCACCATGTCCACATCCTCTCCCAGAACTCTCAGCGGTTGTGGAGCCGTCGTCTTCCTCCTGAAGTCGACCACCATCTCTCTGGTCTTGGCCACGTTCAGCAGCAGGTGATTTCTACCGGCCCACTCCACAAAGTCACCCACCACTGCCCTGTACTCCTCCTCCCGTCCGTCCCTTATACACCCGATCACTGCAGTCATCAGAGAACTTCTGCAGATGGCATGACCCTGAGTTGTACTGGAAGTCAGTGGTGTACAAGGTGAACAGGAAGGGAGACAGAACAGTTCCCTGTGGGGCTCCAGTACCACTCATCACCGTATCAGACAGCACACTGCCCACTCGGACAAACTGTGGTCTGCCTGTGAGGTAGTCAGTGATCCAGGAGACGGTAGACGTGTCTACCCCCACCACCCGCAGCTTCTCACTCAGTAGCACTGGTTGGATGGTGTTGAATGCACTGGAGAAATCAAAGAAAGTGATTCTCACAGAGCCACCGGGTCCATCCAGGTGCGACTGAGCTCGTTGCAGCAGGTAGATGATGGCGTCGTCCACTCCCACATGAGGTTGGTATGCAAATTGTAGAGGGTCCAGTGAGGATTTCACCTGCGGTCGGAGGTGGGCCAAGACCAGCCTCTCCAGCACCTTCATCACGTGAGATGTGAGGGCAACTGGTCGGTAGTCGTCGTCTTAGGAACAGGGACCAGGCACGACGTCTTCCACAGCACCGGGACTTCCTCCTGCTTCAGGCTCAGGTTGAAGAGGTGTTGCAGGACATCAGACAGCTGGATGGCGCAGGTCTTCAGGACCCTGGGGCTGATGCCGTCAGGTCCTGCAGCCTTGCCTTGGTGAAGTCTCTCCAGCTGTCTCCTAACCTGGCCAGTTGTATTGTGTGGTGTGTGGAGGAGACAGATGAGGGCTGTGAACTAAACCTATTGACGAAACAGTTTAGCTCATTGGCCCTCTCATATAACATACTGGTTAAGTTGGCAGGGCTTTATCCACTGTGGTGTGGTTAAAGTCTCCAGTAATTGCCAAAAATGCACCAGGATGTTGAATCTGCAGTTCAGACACAGTGGAGTGGATGGTGTCCACTGCTGCCTCTGCGTCAGCTGATGGAGGAACGTACACAGCGACAACAATGGCGGATGATAACTCCCTCAAAAATAATAAGGACGCATCCCCACGGCTAAAAGTTCAATGTCCGGGCTACAGAAACGTTCCTTCACACACGGCCGGGATTGCACCACCTCTCGTTCACATACATTGCAATTCCACCACCTTTCTTCTTACCGCTCTGTACAACGCCTCTGTCCACCTGAACATATTATGCACTGTTTAAATTGCACAAATGGAAGTGGACATACCCTAAATGCACTTGTGCCATGCACTTGCACAATGCGCTATAGATGATTTAAATAGGGCCCTTGCTGTTATTGAATCCGCTAGACCCAAAAACTGTTGAAAATGTAAGTCATTTACTGTATCCTTGTATCCTATTTCTACATACGTGTGTGAACTGAGTGTCTCCTTGAAGCTGCAGTTGTAGTTGGTAAATCAGCAGTAATCCCAGCAGACACAGATAAACCCTCAGCTCATTACACACACACAGAGCTATGAAGGACTCTTGCTTGTTTTTTGATATAAGGACAGAATCTCAAGGCCCAACCAGGAGGTGGACAGTGACCAGTGTCTTTAAAGAAGCAGTTGCTGTAGGAGTTGATGCGTGTCTGAACGTAACTCTCACGAGACGGTGCGAGACCCAAGATGGCGGCCCCCAGCTGCCAGACTACTATCGAAACAAATAAAAACCTTTTCTTTTCCCCTTCACCCACTATCTATTTCACTCAAAACTGGACTACAATATCAATCGAACTGGACCATCTGGAAGAATATACTGACGAGTGCTTCGACCGAATCTGCATCATGGACAAGGACAATACAGCGAAAAGACACCCACTTCATACAGCAAAAGACCCCTTCCTGATTCACACTCCAGCACCTCACCAAAACCACCATGCTAAACTGCAAGCAGATATATGCTCAATACAAGAAATACACCTCTCAGAATCAGACTAATTTAAATCACCACAATTCACTCACTTATTCTCGGCTCACTACAACACAAAACAAAGAGGGGTATGCATTTTAATTAACAAAAAAGTTTAATTTGTCCATAACTCCACCATCACCGATCCTGAAGGCCGTTTTATCATTATAAACATGTCCATCAACAATAGTCCAGTCACAATCTGTAATGTTTATGTCCCAAACACTGATAACCCATCCTTTTTTCATAATTTCTTTTCATCCTCAAACATTTGCAACTGCCCAGTCATAATAGGAGGCAATTTCAACACAGTTATCGACCCATCAGTAGACAGATCTAATATTACAAATAATAAGCGTACCTGGCAATCCACAGACACGATAAAACAGTTCATGAGCGATTTTGGTCTTGGCGATAGTTGGCGATTACAGCACCCAAACTCAAGAGAATATTCATTCTTCTCACCGGTTCACCACTCATACTCACGCATTGACTTCTTCCTCAACAGCAATTCAATTATATCTAATATTTCAGACTCTAAGATTCATCCTATCATTATTAGCGACCATGCTCCCGTAACATTTATATGGAACAGAATTACCATACATAAACCAATCACTAGATGGCGCTTCAATACATCTCTTCTCAAAGACCCTCAGTTTGACAGTCTCATTAAAAAAGAGTGGGCGTCCTTCTTAGAAATAATTGATTCCCAGTCATCACCAACCCTTCTGTGGGAAACATGGAAAGCAGTTTTAAGAGGAATAATCATCTCATTCTCCATTTACAAAAAAAAGAAAGAAAAACAACACTGGACTGGAACAACAAATCAACCGACTCGAAATCATTAATGCAAATAACCCAACAGCGGAAACCCAGAACGAATTAATAAAGTACAAATTCCAAATAAACGAAATTATAAATAATAAAACTCAATTCCCCATACACAGACTTAGACAAGAAAATGTTCACCATAGCAATAAATCCGGTAAATATTTGGCAAATCAAATTAAACGAAATAAAGAAAAAAAAACAATCTCAATCATCAAGGACTCAGCAGGGAAGCCCACAAATTCACCCGATGACATAAATAAAATCTTCAGACATTTTTATGCCAATCTATATTCATCTGAAAAAGACCCAAATCAAGAAGACATCAACTCATTTCTCAACAGCATTGATCTACCACAGCTTAACAAAGAACAAACCAACATACTGGACTCACCATTAACACAGGACGAACTTTTTACTGCCCTCAATCTCATGCCCAATAATAAAGCACCAGGTCCTGATGGCTTCCCTGCTGAGTTCTATAAACACTTCTGGTTCATTCTAGCTCCACTCTTTAACAAAATGATAACTGAAATAAAACAAAATTTGCAATTTCCAGCTAACATGAACACAGCCAGTATATCACTCCTCCTCAAACCAACCAATGATCCAACTCTTCCATCTAGTTACCGTCCCATTTCTCTCCTCAATGTAGATATTGAAATCATCACTAAGGCACTAACTCACAGATTAGAAAAAGTCACTCCATTCATAATTCATCCAGATCAAACCGGCTTTATCAAAGGTAGACATTCATCCACTAACACACGCAGACTGTTTAATTTAATCAATTACTCATCATTACATCATAGCCTCCTTAAGCCCCAGTTCCACCGAAAGCCGGATGTCCCCGGATACACTACGGATCAGATCCGGGGTTATCTGGGGTCATCCGGGAGTGGAATCGTAGTGAAACCGTAGTCAGTCCGGGACGTTCCGTGATGAACCGTAGTAAAACCGTGGCCATCCGTGCTGAACCGTGGCCATCCGCGGCCGTCCGTGGCGTATCCGGGAAGACGAGCGGCTCGTCGGACGTACAACTAACATCCGGGGTGATCCGGGGACATCCGGGAATGGAGAGGGGGGCGGCGTTGATCGTAGCGCATCCGGGAAGAAACGTAGTAGGACCGGGATGAACCGTAGTAAAACCGTGTTAATCCGGGATGAAACGGGAGCTAGTTGACACCCCGGAGCACCCCGGATGGGTTTAATTTTCGTTGTGTTGTTGTCGTCTGAGGAAGATTCTTCTTCTCTTCTTTTCTTTTCTTCTTCTGCTGCTGCAGCAGCAGCTTTCTTCTTTGCAGCAGTCATCGCCTTCTTCTTGGGTTTAATTTTCGGCATGTTGTTGTCCTTTCAAATATTTTCGGAAGAATGATTTTGTCTCTGAAAATCAGAACTATTTATACCCTGACGCTTCATCCGGGACGCATCCGTGACGCATCCGGGCCATGTTCGTGGTGTATCCGTAGTTGAACCGTGGTCAATCCGTGCTCATCCGTGGTCAAACCGTAGCCATCCGGGATGAACCAGGCTTGAAAAGGGGTGATCCGTGGCGGAATCATAGTAGAACCGTAGTAGAACCGGGAAATATGTCAAATGTGTTGTCATCCGGGACGATTTCCTTCCCGGATCACCCCGGTTCACCGCGGATCACCCCGGTTCTCACCTCTTTTTATCCGAGGTGACATCCGGCTTTCGGTGGAACTGGGGCTTTAGATGCAGAAAAAGCCTTCGACAGAGTAAACTGGACATTTCTCACAAGCACATTACAAAGATTTGGCTTTGGGGAATCATTTATTAACTGGGTTAAGATTCTGTACACTGCCTACAGCCACTGTCATCACCAATGGACAAACCTCACAAAGCTTCACACTGCACAGGGGGACTAGGCAAGGATGCCCACTCTCTCCCTCACTTTTCACCATTTTCATTGAACCGTTAGCTGCAGCCATTCGTCAGAACATCGATATGAAAGGAATTCAAACACTCAACACCCATCACAAGATCAGCCTCTATGCAGATGATATATTGCTCTTCCTCCAAAACCCCTACTCATCACTACAGGAAACTATTAAAGTTATTGAATCATTCTCTAATATCTCCGACTACTCTTAACTGGAACAAATCAACCATCCTTCCATCCAGTCACAGTTGGGATGGGGCAGCCCATACACCACCCATCCTATTAATATTAAAATTGTATAAGCATATAAGTATATATATATATATATTTTTGTATTTATTTATTATTTTATTCGTTGTTGTTTTTTTGCCTGACAACCAATTGAAACCCACGTACGTGCATACATGAACACCCACATGCACACGTTCATGCATGCACGCATACGCACATACATATACAATTATAATATTTTAAATATATTATTATTTATAGTGGTCCCGTTTGTTTTTTGCCTTATATTATTTATCTATATCATAGCCTATTATATTTAATAGTGGTTACTGTACAGGTGGAGCTGTTATCTTCATATTTATTCTAGAAGATTTTTCTGTTTTTGTTTTTTATTTTTATTTATTTTTTGTTATTATTATTTTTGTTTATCTCTGACGATGTTATATTATTGTTGTGATGTTGCTGTTATTACATATTATAATTATTATCACTACTATCAGAAAAAAATAATGATAATAAGAAAAATACATGATTTCCTATCTCGCACTGACAACCTCTCAACCACTTTTTATTACATTTTTTATTTTCTTAATTAAATGAAAAGGAAAAGAAAAAAATAATAATAATAATGACTTTTTGTCAAATCATTGTTTTAACCCCGGCCTCCCCTGCGGTGTTCCGTCCCATCCCTGGCGGCTTGAGCTCAATCCGGGGCACTCTGATGGTTCCCTCTGGAGCAGGTGGTATGGGGATGGAAGGCTGGGTCACCGTTAATATATCACAAATATATATATTTTATATACATGTATATATAACTGACTTATAAGCCCCCACAAAAGAACAGGCCCTCTCCCTGGGGTCTGGGAGCTGTTTCTTTTTTTTTTTTTAAAGGGCTCAAACCCGCACTGGGCCAGCCCCCTCCTCAAACGGTCTGGGGCCAGGCAACCCAAAGCTGGACCTATCAGTCTTTAAAAAAACAAACAACAAAAACAATAAATAAATGAAATAATATTTAACTCGGTTGACCCGGCCTGACTGATCCTACTGTCCTGTTCTGGAGCTCCCTGACGGTGCCCTGGTCGTGGTTTGCTGCCAGTGGACTAACTTTGTTTACGTTAAAGCATTTTTTCGGATGTTATTATTTTGGAATTTATGTAATTTTCCCTTATTTATGTACTTTCTTAAGTTTTTTTCTTTCATATCAGAAGGCTCAGACACGCACACACACACACACACGCACACACACACACACACACCGTTCTCCCATACACTGACTATATGATGTTTGCTGGCTTGTATCTCACTGTTCTTGTCGTCCTCTTGTTGCTATGTATTGTCTCCTGTCTTGCAATAAATAAAAAATATTAAATAATTTATTATGAATAATAAAAAAGAAGGTGGATCTTGCTGAATAGCAGCTTTTCTGAGGGCATACACCAGAAAAGGAGTGTAAAGATTTGGATGCATTACAGTGCCGTGTTGCAGATGAACATGAACACTGATGAGACGGAGTTTCATGTTTCTTACGTTACCCAAAGGCCACCGTAGATTCTCCGACAGGCAACTATCATAACAGGAAAGTCATGATGATGAATGAATGAAAGCCACCATCAGTCATTCTATGCTAACAGCAAACTAGAGATGGACCTGTTTTTTTCCAGAATAAAAGCCCCAGAAGGTAACTGTCTTAATGGGGAACTCAGGATGAGGCTCTTTTTTTCCAAATAAAAGCCCTTTGGAGTAACTGTATCCTAACAGGAAGCTCAGGATAAACCTTGTTTATTCAAAATAAAAGCCCCCAACAGTCACTGTAAACCAGCAGGGAATTAGGAATGACCTTGTTGTTCAACATAAAAGTGCTTCGAGGTTATCTCTTGTCAGGGTTTAGTCCTCAGCTGACGTTTTATCCTAATTCCAACAAAGAAAATTGAAGGAAACCTCAACTCCTTCTTAGTCCTTGCTCTTAAACTCTCATTAGAACTTCTTTCATTACTTACTCTACATTTTGCATCGTTAATCCCTTTCCCACATTTTCGACTATTGATACTGTTTCTGCTGCCTTTTCATTTTCAATTTTAATTAATTGTTTCATATTCCATTCAAACGTTAAAATCTTCCACATATTTTACACATTAAATCCATTTTAAAGCCACCTAATTGGGTGACAAATCACCTAATCTGTAAACAGATAGCAGTCCAGGTATTTTAACATATCAAACACATAGTTGGGCAGAGAAAAGTTCACCCTTCAGCACACAGACGATGACTGTAGGCAGCACTTTTTAATTAGTCATCACACATATATGTAATAAGTAGTGCTGGGCAACGATTACAATTTTTATCTTTTTTAATCGCATTGTTATGGCAAAGTTCAATAATGAATTCAAAAGTAGTGTATTGTGCACTTTTATTTTAAAAGTACTGCTATATGAACAAAAGTGCAATAACATTTGGTTTGTAAACACTTTAAACAATCCGGTTCTTGTTAACAGCAGTATTCCCTTTACACAGTAGAGTTCTATCTCTTCACTATCTGTGCTCAGTGTGCTGACTGTATGTGAAACGTTCCACTGCTGTGAACATGAACACAATGTTTCAGCACGTTTCATCTAAATGTGTGTCTTGTGTCTTCATGATAGTCAGAGCATGTGAATGCAGCTCTACTGTTCATCAATATAATGCTGTAACTCCGAGGTGATGATGGTTACCCAGCGATGTCCAGTAGTCTCCAGTGAGAGCAACAGCTGGTGCTCGTTGTAACACCGTCGCTGTTGTCGTCCTCTCCTTTAATACAACTCGTGTCTTCTTCTTGTGACGGTGCGTCTCGAGGCTCATACGTGACGTCATTCGTTGATTCTAAAGGTGCGTTCACACCAAACGAGACGCGAACGCACCTTGAGAACGTTCCTCAGACCGACATCTTCCACAATACTAACCTGCAGTTTGTATCCACTTCTCTGTAGCATCTGTTAGCTTGTGTTGCTTTAGTTTATCTCTACTTCTCTGTAGCATCTGTTAGCTTGTGTTGCTTTAGTTTATCTCTACTTCTCTGTAGCATCTGTTAGCTTGTGTTGCTTTAGTTTATCTCTACTTCTCTGTAGCATCTGTTAGCTTGTGTTGCTTTAGTTTATCTCTACTTCTCTGTAGCATCTGTTAGCTTGTGTTGCTTTAGTTTATCTCTACTTCTCTGTAGCATCTGTTAGCTTGTGTTGCTTTAGTTTATCTCTACTTCTCCCACACGCTGCATCAACGTAGTCTGAAGACTTCCTCCACCGCTGCCGGTGAGCAACGCACTTTCAAAATAATAATAAAAAAAAAAATGCGTTAACGCGATAATAATGCGTTAACTTGCCCAGCACTAGTAATAATGTATGATTTGTGTGAGAGTGACAACTGTAATGTATACACACACACGATTTTCCATTACAATGTCTGAAGGAGGAGCAGCACCCTTAATGGTCCACACTCCATTGGGTGGACAGCTGGTCTATCTAGTTTAGAACAGAAAGTCATCTCTACTAACCTGGGTGACTTTCTCAGTGACATGGTGTGTTCTGTCCATCAGTTTGCAGGGAGGTCTCATTTCACCTGGAGGTAACGCCACAAAGGCCTCTGTCTTTGTGGCCTGTAGGCTCTGGGTCATCTGCTGCATATGCAAAAATCACATATAGACACACAATGAAACATTGAAAGCAACATAAGATCAGCTTAACAACATTTACATGTTACACTGTATTTTCCGAGTGCCTATACAGTATCTCTATCAAACTGCAGGGTGTCTGCGTGTGTCTGCACACGTTACCTGGCTGTTGGTCCGGCAGCGTGAATCGATGTCTGACGTCCCAACTGGCACGCTGCTCTTTCTAATGGTTACCATACCAGCTGAAGGAGAGGAGGAGAGAGCTTGTTGCAGAGTCACCGTATATCAAAGCCAAATAAAATGGAAAGTCAAATTACAAATAAAAATGTAATTTATTAATAAAATGAATTTGTATTCCTCACATACACACAAACTACAACTGACAATAGAGGAAACTGAAGTGGACGTGGTTTCCCTGTGCAGTCCATCTATAGTTGTATTTGTTACCCATTACCCATAAAGGTATGTCTTACGCCACATTACACCAATATCAACTACAGGTCAGGAGCACAAGCAGCCAGGAGTACATTAATACTGAATGTTGGAGCTATATACCTCTGCTGCTTGGATTAAGACGTATATGCATATCTATTGTCAGCTCTTAGTTAAAAGGTTAGTTGATAAACTAATGAATCTATTAAGTAACGGACTGTATAGCGCTTTTCTAGTCTTTCCGACCACTCAAAGCGCTTTCACACTACTTGTCATTATTCACCCAATAGGTGCCACCTGCCTATCAGACGATCCACGGTTAAGTGTCTTGCTCAAGGAGGCCACATGCGACTAGCAGAGCCGGGGATCAAACCTCCAATCATCTGACTGTCTTCTTCTAGAACATGTTACATGGTCACCTGTGAATGATTGGTTTGTGTATCTTTGGTGTCTTGAGGGTTGGGCACATTGTGTGCATCACACATAAATAAATAAAAATAAACATCAATCATCTGTACTGCATATGGTGTAGCATTTTTGATAAAGTTAACATATTTATCAATATCATTTTTCAAATGAGCTACCTCTGACCAGAAGAGAAGTTTTCAGTATTTTCAGAATTGAACTTTCTTTGAAATAAAAAAATAAAAGTTTAGCAGTACTTATTTTGAGGAAGACATTTCGATAGAAGTTTGAATGTTAAAGTCTTACTGCAGCGTTTCTCTGTTTGGGCGTATTGGGGCCCTTAGTTATGAACACAGTGTGCTGCGTACAGGAGAGAGGTTGAACTGGGTTAAGTGCAGCGCCGTTCTCACCAGTACAGCTGTGTCTCAGCTGCAGCCTCTTTTCCCAGTAACTCTGTCCGCTCTTGATAGCATCCACTGATGACGAGTGTCTTAATGTCCCACGCCTGCCGTCTAACCTGCTGGAAGGATGTTTGCTGTGGAAAGGACAGTCATCTTCATCTGGGCCTCTTCGTCGCTCCTCTCTCCTAGACAGAATGTACATTTAGAAGCAGTGTTTTTTGTAGTTATCAAACTGATCTGACTGCTAATACCTCTACAATGTTCTTCTCAGGCATAGAATAAACCGGAGATCTTGTGCACCCCTCTAGCATCCATAGCCAGGATCGGTGGCCAGAGAATGGGGTTGGTGCTGATCCATATCAAGGTTGAAACACAAACACACTGTCGTAGTCTGAGATCATACCTGAAGTGGGTATCGCTCTCAGCTCTGGCCGACTTATTGTGTAGAGCAGATGCTTGCTTTTGCTTCACCTGTTAAAGATTTGGAGCCACCGATATTAATCTTAAATGTTGAGTTTATAAAAAAGGTTTTATTCATATAAGGTGGATGCATAACTACTGTCATGCAAGCATCCACTTCATGGGTAGAGATGATGAAGAGAGAAGCAATTAGTGAATGTGAGAAAAAAGATACATTAACGACTTTTTCCCCTAAAAAATATAAGACTGTTAGTGTGATTTGGTAAAAAATCTGAATCGTAAAAGGTGATAGGGTGACAGTAACTAATGTTGGGGGATAAAGCATAAAATGAGAAAAGAAAGTATGTTATGGTAAAGTAAGAATGCAGTTCATATTATGACTTCTTTTGCCTCAACTTCTGACTATTCATAAAACCATGTTCTATAAATGAAGACGAACAACTGCAATTCATTGTGAACATAAATGTACTGCCCCCACCCAACGTAAAGACAACAACGTGTTCTCACAGAAATATGTGCATTAAAACCATCTGGGCCCGAGCGAAGACCAATTGGTCCTCGAGTGGACCGAGCGGAGTACCGCACAAAGCAATTTTCAGTAACAAATATAATAATCCTACACACATGTTGTATACCGGCTTAACGAAGAACTTCTGATGAACAGAACCATGTATAACATTTTACACACTGAAAACACAATTAAACACGATCCACCAGAACCTACGACAAGACCTCCCGAAACATCGTGTTATTTTCGGCCTAACTCGGCGAGATACGCACTCCGTTTACTTCTCCGAAGACCAAGCTAGAACAGAACTAAACAGCATTAGAATTCCACGCTGAATCGATCGCTACACTCGGATTTACTCTCCGGCAAACGGTTCAAAAGTTACCCGCAAAAGAGAGGACATAAACAGCCAGTCATCCCGCACAATAATTCTGAATTTGACTCACTTTGAGATGAAAGTTGGCGAAAAAGTAGCACGTAATCCATTTCTACCAGTGAAAAACGTCTTCTTCTACGGTTTTACTGTCTGAAGAAGCATTTCCTGAACGAAGGGGGGTCAAATAAGCCCAGAGGACCGCGTTTCACATTAAGTAGACTCTGGCTTTTACGCAAGGTTCGGCTGCGTAATTCGGGATTTTCCGGAAAACGATCCTGTCAATGAAAACAACGTTGCCTCCACTGCATTGTCTAGATCCTAACACATGTATAGATATGTCGTAGTATGGAATTGACCAACCACAGGCTGAGAAATGGGCACTCACACACGCTATAGCGCATTCTGCCGTAGGTCGGCGGCCCAGAGAGGCTTTGGAGACGGTTCTAGCTCTCAAAAATGATTCCAAACTGCTGTATGTGATAGATTGTGCATGTACAAGGATAAAGGAAGTTAAATATATAGTTATTTAAGTTATAAAAGTACAATGGAACAGCTGGAGAGGCTGTTTCTCAAATGACGACCTTTCGTGACCTCTCGTACGTTTACGTCTCTAGCTCTGGCCTACTTCATTCTATTCACCCCAATGACTACTGCCATTGTTTGCTATGATGCTGGTGGTTTTTAGGCTTCATTCTTCATATATTCATATACTATTATCAATAATAGTGCTTTTTCACCATACGAACCTGACATTGTCAAAGTGGAGCTGTGTTCCATCTTCATTTGCTATTAACCAGTAACATATACATAATATGTACACCTCTCACCAAAGCTCACCCCCTTGAGTGTTATTAATCAATTGAAATTATTCAAATAGACCTTGTAGTTAGAGAGTAAGGGGTATAGTATTTTCGAGCAGAATCCTAAATAAAGGCCTAGGGGGCTCAGGGTTCAAAGGGCCCGTGGGGCACGGCCCCACTAGGACGCTGTGGTACAGAGGAAGTTAGAGGCTTTTCTCTATTTCACATACAATAGTAGCAAACTAAACTTTGTCTATTTCAGAAAATGTTTGACATTTTTCATCATATTCTGAATAAAATCCCTTCTCTTGAAACATATTGCTTTGTAGGGTGTGTACACCAAAAGGAAAACTTGGTTAACTAGCATGTCAAAAAATTCCTGTTCTGCATTCCATGTCTTCTTTTCAGAGGGGAAACTGTCCGGACAGCAAGTGGATTCAAACACTTGAAACATCTTTCAGAAAGGCTGGTAAAACACAACGAACGCTAACAGCACATCACGTGGTTGTGGCAAGGAATGTGTTAAAATTACATGTATCATCAAATGTAGATACAATCACAATAACCAAATAAAATAGAACATAAAAGATTGAAATACCTTTGTGGAGCATGTGAGGAGGTAAGTGGCAGGGCCAGTGTTGGAGGTGCTGAGGCCGGAGCTGGAGACAGACCTGTGTGGAGCTCCCTCCCTCTTCTCCCTCCTCCTCCCCCTGCACTTAAATCCACGAGCAGCCCACAAACATCACCTCCATCCCTTTTCTTTCTGTCGCCCTCGCTCCTTCGCCTGGTTGCCACCAAGCTGCCCCTCTCTCCTCCTCTTCGCCCTCCTCTTGTTTGTTCTTCTTCTTCCGCCTCTCTTTCTTGGTCCCACAACAGTAGTCCAGCTCCTGCCTCCTCCAGCTGCTGTCTCTCAGGCAGGGACAGCAGCTTGTCCAGGGCCACAGACTCGTGTCCAAGGGGAGGGAGGTCGGCATGAGGAGCCCCCAGCTCTGTGTCCTGTGACAGGACACCCGTACTGGATCTGAGGGATCGCAGGAGGAGGCGCAGACGCTGCCGCCGAGCTGGATGGAGAAATTTTGTCTGGAAATATGCACCACTAAAGCAGTCAAACAAACACAGGACTTTCACCCAGGAGACCACTGTTTGTGTACCATGTGAAACCAAAAGTTCAGAAACGTCAACAGTCAAAATATTTCTAATTTATGTTTCTATTTGGGATGAATGTGTTTTGAGGTTCCCATCATGCTTTAGGTAATGTAAACCAAACGTATAGTGTTAACATTGTACCTTCAGTGAGTTAGCCGTGGTCTACCCATAGACTGCAATGAAAGGTTAAGCTGAACATGGATGTAAGGACAAGCATCACCTAATGACGATACTGAGGTCAACATTTGGTGAGGTCTCTTGGAGGGTCTCTTGAACCCCATGCGGATTTTAAAAATCTTTAACCTCGATGGATGTCAGAAGCACTGATAATATACAAACACTTCACTGGGTTGTGACTGAGGAAGGGATGCAACTTTAGATGCATGATTCATGTTCGATGGGTTTGATATCAGGGGTGTCAAAGTGACCATACATATTAAATGGAGACCTTCCCCCTCCCGTGCTTTTATTTAATTATTCGGTTGGTCTATTTTATTTTTATTTTATATTCATGTATTTTGTATTATTATTTTATATATTATTTTTTTTCCTGTGTGACCAAGATCAATATTGGGTGGAGGGAGGGCAGGTGTTTCTTTTTGATTGTATTTTTTTTTGTCACAGAAGCCTTGTCATGTTATGCATTCAGTGTACTGACTTTGCCATGTCTGCAGAAAACTAAGCTGGGTTGCACGGACACATTTTATAAATCAATATCCGGAAAGCGAAAGCCCTGAGTTTAACCCATTCATCCACCACAACCTATGCCCTATACATACTTTGTTGCTCTTTATTCTGCTGCTACAATTACTATGGAACACCTTCCGGCTAGCTAACTATTGCTAAATTAGGTAGCATATCATCCCCTAAAATGTATTTAAGTTTCTTCCTATTTAGAATACATTTGTAATAAATCAATCAAAAGCAAAAAACAACTGTTAGCTGCACCTTATTTTATAATAATGTACATTCTTTGGAAAAGTACAAAGAAACTAACTAACCACAAGTGTGTTTTTTAAAACGGTTGGTGTTTAGGGAACAGTGTGTGTTTGCTGAATGTCTGAATGTTATCATTCATACCTTGAATGAATTGAGTGTATGGTAAATGAAACATACCCAGGGTCAGCCAGGGAATACGCAGCACTCTGTTGAGCTCTCTGGCTGGTGAGCTGTTGACCGGTCTGGGGTCAGTGGGGAGCTCAAAGTTGAGAATGAACATGATGACCAGGCCGACTTCATTCTTCACAGGAACCACGTCTATTGCACAGTGGAAACACACCCCTGCAGCAACAGAGAGACACACATGAGATCCTTTAACATGAGAGATGACAAGCTTCTGTTTAGGAAAAGAAGTAAGTCAGGAGACTCGTGTAATTCTGAATTATTCCTCTAGATGGTGCTACCACACAGAAACCACAGCTGACGTCTTAAAAACTCAACTTCAGCCTCCTAAATCTGTTCCAGTCATCTGGTCGAGTCGGTCTACTGATTCTACTGACACTAAAAAGTTTACATATTTTTCAGTATATTAGAATTAAATTCACAATATTGAAACAGAGCGAAACAGTCTTCATGTTGTTGGCAATGCAGTAGTTTCACATGCGCGGCATACCAATGCATAATGTCCCTTTAGAGTAGCCCTCTGTCCCTGTGAGGGAGAACAAAGAATCACCTTCTATAGATCCATTCAAGCTCTGTCAGGCTCAACTGTGAACTTGAGCCTCTTCACAGATTTAACATCTGGATATCCTAAAACCTCCCACTTTAAACTAAAACAATCTCCATGGCTTTAAAACTATTTTAATACAAAATAAAACAAAATAATACAATTGTATATATATATGTAGATTATTTTAGTTAGCAGGCTCATCCTGTCACACTCTACCATGGTTGTTGCATTACCTATTCTCAGTTCCCCACCATCACAGTCAAGATGGCAGAGAGCAATTAAAGGTTTTAAACATCCACTAGCCTGTGGGCTAAGGGGCCGTCCAGAGTTTTCAACATTTTCACGGTCGTACAAAGCGTACGACGGGGGGGGGGGGGGGGGGGGGGGTTTCACTCATGTACGACTTTAAAGTTTCGTAAAATGTCGATATTTTTCGGTGAACGGAACTTGCATTTTTTAACGCCTGGTGAGCGGCATCTCGTGCAAACACTCTCTAATGCTGCGGATTGAGTCGAATCGAGTTTCTTTGCGACGTCCACGCCGTTTCCCAAACATGTAACGGCCGCGCGAGAGCCTGTCAGACGCTGAAAGAGCTGCAACAAAGCGCCGCAGGAACGCCCGAGCCGGTGGGGGGGGGGGGGGGGGGGGTCTCCGAGCACCTTGCTTGTGCATGGAGGAGAGCGAGGCAAGGACGGTAACAACAACAACATTGGGGGTAAATTGCTCCAGTGCCCGGTGTGCAGTGAGCTGTTCCCGACTCGCTATCAACTTCTGAAACATCAGAAACTGACTCAGCACAAACTAAAAACAATTTTAAAGTGGTTTTAATAATAAATAGTTGGATACATATCTTCTATATACATATTATTGTGTTTGTGTCTATAGTTGGGACTCCTAAAATCTAGACCTCTGTCATGTAATGTGATAAAAATGTTGATATGTACTACTTTGGGGGGGCTGGAAAAGTAGTACTCTTTGTACTACTGTGAAAATGTTGATAACTTTGGATGACCCCTAAGTCAAGCCAATGCTAAGGTGCCTTAAACTTGCATTCTTTCTAAAGGCCATTCTAAAGTCCAATTGTATAGAAGTCTAACCTTTGTCATGTGAGGAGCTCAGGTGTGTGCGAAACACAGAGACTGTTCGTTCAAAACAACAATGGATGAAGTTATCAATAGCATCAGTTCTATCAGATCAGGGCCCTGTTCCTCGTACGTCGCTAACTGAGTTAGCGGGATAAGTTTGAGGATGAGATCACATACTTCAGGCTTTTCGGTTCCTCGAAGCAGGTTTAGCTCAATCACCATAGCAACACATCAATAAGCGTGAACCTGCTCCAGAGCAGCTCACTGAAGGAAGCTGGATAAGTTCACCACTCCCCCGGGAAGAAATGTCATCTCCCTTCCTCATCCCATTGATGAAGGAGCGATATTAGTTAGATTAGCGTTTTATAGGGAGAGAGTTCTTCGAGATCGGTCCGTGTACGTTTTGATCGTCTGTTTTACGTTCATTCGATGAAACGAAAATACGGAAATGTCCGTATTTTAACGGTAAAACAGACTAAAACGTACACGGACTGAGATCGCCAAGATCCCTTATCCCATCACGATGACTTCCTATACGAGCGCTATCGATTCTGCCGACAAGGAATCATTTATGAACAAGACCTTCTGGAGTCAGACATGGTGAACACCACACGAGCATTGACTGTCTCACAGACTGGATCAGAGCCTTGAGCTGTGAGCGAGTGGTACATTATTGTACAGTGTGGGCGATGCCGCTGCATGCCGTGCTGTTGGTAAAGTTTATTTGGTGCTTAAGAAACTTATGGATGTGTTCAATACATTACCGTGGCACATATTGTATGGACTCACCATTCTGAATAATGTTTGTGTGCTTAGGTTTGACTTGCTCCCATGTCCTCTTGATGGTTAAACTACATGGGGGTTAAAGCACTCATAATGATATGACAGTGTTATTAGTACACCATAGCATATCATTATTGTACTCATGATAAGAATAGAGAGAATCACACACAAGTTATTTTCACTGCTTCAGTTGATTGAATGTCTGATTATGAATAATATACATACTGATCCGCCCATACACAGATTCACACACACATATTCAAACTCCTAGTTCTATATGGTGATCTACACATACATGTATATACACATGTATAGTATGATACATAAGAGTATACAGTACATATATCCTCATAAGTATCTATTAATTCGTATCAATTAGATACTCTTCGGGCTTGTTTTATCTACTTATTCTGAAAGAGTTGAGATGATTATTTTCGCTATAAGATCTCATTCGATGATGCATTCCATTAACCTTTTGGGCCCGAACAGTACCGATCACTACCGCACAATGCAATTTTCAGTAACAAATATAATATTTCCACAACCATGCAGCATACCGTTTGAACAAAGAATTTCTCATGAACAGAAGCATGTGTAACACTTTACACACTTTCTCAAATGACGACCTCTCGTGACCTCTTGTACGTTTATGTCTCTTGCTCTGGCCTACTTCACTCTATTCACTCCAATTCTTTTGTGTGTGACTACTGCCATCGTTTGCTATGATTGTGGGTGTTTTTTAGGCTTTACTGAGCCTCATTTAATATAGTATTATGAATAATAGTGGTTTATCACCATACAAATTTGACATTTTTCAAAGTGGAGCTGTGTTCCATCTTCATCAGCTATTAACCAGAAACATATACATAATATTTACTCAATTCATATGAGCAAACCCTTCTTAGTGTTATTAATCCTTTGAAATTATTAAAAAAGACCTTGTAGTTAGAGAGTAAGGCCCCTTTGAGTATGTGTATAATATTTTCGATAATAAGCCAAAAAAAAGTCCTAGGGAGGATGGGGGCCAAAGGGTTAAGCCTACTGCCAGCAGGCACCTCTTCCACTCCCCCCCTAATTTGGAGCAAAAATGCCTAAAATGACATACCCAAATTAAAATGTCTGTAGCGTCTGAACCACTCTGACTATATGCATCAATGAGGTCTTGCCAGAAACAAAACCCCCTAAAGTCCCTTGTGAAAGTGTCAGAAAACCTGTAGGTCATACAGAAACAGAGCAGTGGGCCTTTGAAGTCAGTAAAAATGTAAGAGTTTTGTCCATCTAAAATAATAAATCATTATAAATAACTGCCTGTGGCTGTATCTGTACAGGTAAAGGACAGTATAGGGCTGTAACTACACTATCAGTGAACACCTGCCTCAAATGTATTTGAAGAAGATAGGACAAAGTATGACCATTATACAGTGTTCTGTCCATGAAAAGATTCATCAGAAAAAAAACGCACGTGAAAAGTGAAAATTATGAAGACGTTGGTTGACAGCTTATGAAAGAGTGGTATTAGGTTTCTACTATAAGTACTAGCCTTTTCTGAAGCCGCTAGCTCCATGGTAACATCCACTAGTACATTCACTAGTAAAGTCGGGTCTGTAATGTATCTTTCGCCGTCGAAATGCTGCAAGATCCGACTTGCAGCGGTCATGGCAACTTTGGACAGTGTGTGTTTGGGCTCCTTTTGTGGAAAATCCATACAAAATAAAATCAATGTTTTCTTTGCAAAGATGAGGATTTTGTGCATGCTGGGATACCAAAAACGGCCATGTTTTGTGACGTAATTTTCGTAAGCAAGCCGTACGAACGGAAGGGATGGCGGTGTTAGATTTAGCCATGATTATGGTCTTGACTTCCTCATATGCGTTCATGATCATCTCCTGCTCGCCAGCGGAGAAAAAAGACGCTCTTTCTTTGACTTTATTCGCTATTGTACTGTTAGAAAATCATGGTTTCGGTGATCGATGCTTACCCCCTTTGACGTAAAACAGGCACGCCCAATTATCCTGATGACTGAGGTCTTGTTCGATTTAACGAGACTGTTTGAGCGCTGATCAGCCTTTGAGGAACCGAGATATCCTGCCTTCAATCATCTCGGTAATTCAAGCTGGATAATAGGACATTTGATCGATTTAGTTGAGCGACGTACGAGGAATAGGGCCCTGGAGGGTTTTCTTCATTGAAAGAAGTGCAAAGAACGGCACTGAAGGCTTTTCTTGATGGAAACATTTTCGCTCTTCTCCTGAGTTTGATTGACATATAGTTCATCCAATCACCTGTTATAATAACGGCCTCTCAGACGGTTCTGTGCAACTAACCATCCTGACCCTCTTCTTACACTCAGTAAACATTGTAAACATGAGTTCATGGTCTCAATTTCTAGTCTTCCTCAATACAGCATGATGTTCATTGAGTAAATTATGGTTCATTTAGAGTAAAAATGATGATAAAGCAGAGTATGCTTTAGGGCGGGGCTGCCTTGTGATTGACAGGTCGCTAGTTGTCCGTGTTTTACAACTTTAACCTTTCACAGTGTGTTTTCAGTTCATGAAAGTTAATTATAACATTTTGGTCGCCCAAAAAAAAATGTTTTATTTAGCGTTCTGTGGTATTTAGCTCCACTCTTTGGATTTCAAAGAGTTCAATTGTTGTCTTGTAGGACAGGAGAATATGCTTTATCACACTGGAACAAATCACTCTTTGCTGACCTCCAGTAGTCTAAGTTCTCACCTTACTGCAATGATGTGTGTGTGTAATACACCTTGACATCACTCGTGAAATGCTTACACCCCGTCACATTTCTTAAGTCCGATCTGGTAATTGCTTAACTAAATGGGTCAGAGTGGATCATCCTGTGCATACCATTGCCAGCAATGAACATTTAAAGGTGGGACATTACAGGAAAAATCATTTGTGTTCACGCACTGGTAAATTTTGAGAGTAAGAGCTGTTTTGCATCCATAACACGTCTCCTTCAGAAAAGTGTAAAGAAAACATCCCAAATACACATTTGGGTGTTCATATTACTACTTTGTCTATCCATGTGTGTAGATTACTCTTAACTTCACCAAAAGATTTGTGCATATTTAAACATACAATTTCATAAAACCTAAAATACAAAAAAATAATTCTCTTAAGTAATCAACTCGGAAAGTTTCATGGTGATATATACTAGGTAATTTTAACCCTATTCCCCCGTAGTGTCATGCAAAATGTATGTAATTATACGAGACATATCTTTAAAAATGATTTTTAGCCAGAAAACTCCACCTCAGTAGCTGTTACATACGCCAAACTCTCCAGTTTCATTCCTCTCTGAAGGTTTTTAAGAAGGTGTTAGTTCATATATCCTTCAAAGCCTGATTTATATAACATTTTATTACTGAAAACATGGTGAAATTGAAATCGATTTTATGAAGGCTGTTGACGGTCTTGTTGAGATATCCAAAATTCCCTCTGTAAAACAGTCGACTCTCATATGTCACAGAATGACACAATCATTTTGAACCTGGCTTAATTCAATGTTCAGATTTCTGTTCCGGAAATATATGCAATGTGCACATATTTAATAAAATAATGCCTCACTTGCATATTTAAACAGAAAACCTGTAAAACTAAAATATATTCATCATTGTCTTATTATTTATTAGTTGATCACCTGGGGTGTCCCTTAAATATACATATTTTGGAGAAATACACTGTAAATGGAAATGATTGTTTTGCACTTTAACCTCAATGTAAATGGTCCTTTAGCATTTCAACACATAGTGGAAGCTTTGAAGCTGTGATAATTACTGATGACTGATGACAAAACCATGAACTGTACTGTGAGGTTATGTGAAAGTAATGAACGTCTTGTGTGTGGCTGATAAAAGTGCTGATAATTACACTTGTGATACATGTGTTTTTAATCATTTTGACCAAATGTTGAGTGTAACATAGCACTGCAGGACATTTTATTACATCTGCTGTATTATTCATGGCCCTGGAGCAGAAAGCTTGGTTACTTCCAACTCCTGACAATGAAGGAAACATAGTTGTTCATCTTTCAATCAAACGGGAAATGCTACATACAAACTATTTACATCATAATGAATGGATAACTTTGTGTCATCATTTATTGTACATATCTTTAATTCACTTCAAAACAGAAAGGGTCATGTATATAGACTGTCCTTGGTCTTCCATTGAAACAGGATTTAATGAAGGAATAAGGCAGAACGGAGTGCACTAGTTTGTGTGTGTGAGTGTGTGTGTGTGTGTGTGTGTGTGTGTGTCTGTGTGTGTGTGTGTGTGTGTGTGTGTGTGTGTGTCTGTGTGTGTGTGTCTGTGTGTGTGTGTGTGTGTGTGTGAGTGTGTGTGTGTGTGTGTGTGTGTGGTAGTATGTGAAGGACAGTGGCAGACTAGGGGAGTTAGTGTTAGGGCTAAATTGACAGCCAGGATGGATTAACGTAGCTACATGCTAACTTATTCTACCTTAATGATATCCCAGTGACACAGCTGGAAGACCATCTGCTGTAGACCATGCGCACACAAACACACTTCATAGCGCGGCATGATTCCAAGGTGATAATCCATTAAGACTAAATCTTGAACTGTACCAATCTTTTTTTAATACAAAAGTTATTTTAATCAGGAGAGACTAATAAATTAAACGAAAGTTACGGATGTAACTATGGTTACGGTTGAATCCTGGATGACCGCCAGAGGCAGTGCTTACCACTGGATGTCATCCTGTCATCCTGTCATCCTGAGATCAGTCCTACGGAATCTTCTCGCGAGTTCACGGGATTCCGAGTGACCAAGATCTCTGGCGGTCATCCAGGATTCATAGAACATAGTTAACTCTGTAGTGTTTGGTGAATGTGCTCGGTGATGCCCATGAGGCCGCAGCACATATATCCTCAACAGGCACACCTCTCAGGGCTGCCCATGATGTGGAGACACTCCTGGTAGAGTGGCCCAGAGCACGGTCGCTCGCCTTGTATCCATAGGCAATGGCCTCCACTATCCAGTGGGACAGGCGCTGTTTTGAAAGAGCACAGCCCTTCTTAGGCCCACCATAACTGACAAAGAGCTGCTCCGACCGCCGTATGCACGCGGTGGCTTCCACATAAGCTCTGAGGGCCCGCACTGGGCACAGCAGCCTTGTCCTCTCCTCTCCTAATGGGGGGTTAAACTGCGCAAGCTGGATAGGCTGGTTGATATGTGAGCGTGTCAACACCTTTGGGAGAAATGCTGCATTAGGCCACAAAGTGACACCCGAGCCATCCGAGTTCCACCTCAGACATGATTCACTCACCGACAGGGCATGCAGCTCTCCTACACGTTTAGCTGAAGTGATGGCAAGGAGAAAAAACGTTTTGGCCGACAGCCATCTCGGCTCTGCCCGTGCCAGGGGTTCAAAAGGAGGCAAGCATAGGGTGTCCAGTACCAAGGGTAGGCAGGGGCCTTCGGGGCGCTCGGGGGATGCAATCGCAGAGCTCCTTTTAGGAAGAGGGACACTAGTCTGTGGCTCCCTACTGTGTCATTGTCGACCTTAGCATGCTGCCACGAAATAGCAGCCACGTATACCCTCAGGGTAGAGGGAGACCGGCCCTTATCTAGGAGGGACTGTAGGAACTCAAGTACAGCAGGCACGGGGCACTGTACTGGGTCCTTGTTCTGAACCACACACCGGTCAGAAAACAGCCTCCACCTGTTTTCGTACTGCAGACGGGTAGATGGCGCCCTGGCATTTAGAATAGTCTTTCTGACTGGTTCTATGCAGCCACTCAGCAGCCGGTCGGGCCTTCCAGCGGCCAGACCCATAGTTGAAGGCGGCTGGGATCGGGATGCTAAATCCAACCTCCTAGTTGCGACAGGAGGTCCCTCCTGTCGGGGAGGCGCCAGGGTGTTCTGCAGCAGAGTCTGTGCAGCAGGGAGATCCAAGTCCTGGCTGGCCATAAGGGGGCCACCAACAAAAGTCTGTGGCCCTGTTGAAGAACTCTGAGAAGTGTTGGCAAGATCAAAGGGAACAGTGGAAAGGCATAAAGAAGGCCACGAGTGAGCCAGGGCATCCTGACCCAGAGGACTGGTAAAGAGATCCACCTCTGCCCTGCCGAAGAGGCCCCAGATGTTGTGTACCACGTCTGGATGAAGCCGCCACTCCTCCGGTGGAGGCTTGTGACGGGACAGGAAATCCGCGACCTGGTTCTATTCTCCTGGTAGGTACATTGCCCGAAGGCTGGTCAGGCGAGGGGCTGCCCAAGTCAGAAGGGCACGGGACACCCGTAGTAACTTTGCGGTTCTGGTGCCCCCTTGATGGTTTATGTGAAACACAGCAGAGGTGTTGTCTGACCGGACAAGCACATGCTTTTCCCTCAAGTATGGCAGAAAGTGTTTGAGGTGCACGGCCCGTAGCTCTAGAACAGGGGTGTCAAACTCAAGGCCCGCGGGCCGAATCAGGCCCGCCACGTCATTTTATGTGGCCCGCGAATCCGCCAGCAAAAAAAAATAATTAATTAAAAAAAAAATAATAATAATTTAAAGTTAGACTTGATAATAAAAATATCCCCATAGTCGAAATTATGAGATAGAAAGTCGAAGTTATGAGATAGAAAGTCATAATTATGAGATAAAAAGTCAAAATGATGAGATAGAAAGTCGAAGTTATGAGATAGAAAGTCAAAGTTATGAGATAGAAAGTCAAAGTTATGAGATAGAAAGTCATAATTATGAGATACTTGAACACAACACTCATAGAAGCAGCTCTTCATAGGTTACCCTACATTTGACATGTAAATGGGTTGTGAGTACATTGAAGACTACTTAAAACTTTGGGTTACCTAACGTAACCCTGGTTCTTTGATAACAAAGTGAGGTGTTTCACTATGGGAATCGCCTCGGCGTGACCAACTATGGAAGCTCCAATGACACCACGTCTGTCAGTGACAGACAGGTCGGCTGTGGGAGGGGCCCGCTCCGCCCCTACCTATTTAGCACAGCCGACTGCCTCCTGCAAATCATTCTAGACCGATTTCTTTTCCGTGTAAATGCAAGGAGGGTCGTGACGGTGAAACACCTCACTTTGTTATCAAAGAACCAGGGTTACGTTAGGTAACCCAAAGTTCTTTTTCAAACTCCGTTCGGTGTTTCACTATGGGAGATATAGCCCACTCCCGGATTGCATGACACTACCCGAAGCCAACTATATCAAAAGGACTCTGGCGCGTTTGCCTCTAGCACAGCCTGTGCCAAGGAGGGCCCAGAGACATCGAGCCTGTAAAACCTCACAAAAGTGTGCGGCGTCGCCCAGCTCGCTGCAGCGCAAATATCCTTCACTGAAACGCCCTTGAACAGGGCCCAGGAAGTGGCCATACCCCTAGTGGAATGAGCCCTCAACCCCTGTGGGGGCTGTAAACCCCTACTACTATAGGCTAGAGATATAGCCTCTACAATCCAGTGGGACAGCCTCTGGCGGGACAGTGGCTTGCCTTTGTGGGGAGTGGCCCAGGACACAAACAGCTGATCCCCTTTCCTGAAACCTGCCGATCTACTCACATACACATGTAGCGCTCGTACCGGGCATAACATGTTGAGCCTTTGTTCCTCCTCTGAGGAGAATGGAGGTGGGTGAAAAGCTGAAAGCTCCACCGTGGGGCAACTGTAGGTTGGCTCCACCACCTTGGGCACAAAAGCCGGGTTGGGCCGCATACAGACCTTAGCCCGCCCTGGAGAAAACTGCAAGCAGGAAGGGCGAGTGGATAACGCCTGTAAGTCACTCACACGTTTTGCTGTGGTCAAAGCTAAGAGCAACACTGTTTTAAGTGAAACAAACTTCATCCCCACCATCTCCATAGGCTCAAATGGGTGTTGAGAGAGGGCCTCCAACACCACCAGCAGATCCCACAGAGGAACCAGGGGCCTGGAAACGGGGAGTTTCCGGCGTGCACCTTTCATGAAACGACATACAAAAGGATGCTGCCCCGCAGGCTTCTCCCCAAAGCCCAAATGACAGGCTGAGATTGCCGCTAAATAGACTTTAATAGTGGAAAAGGCTCTACCCTTATCCACTAAGTCTTGCAGGAAACACAGTAGGTCCACCACTGAACACTGAAACGGGATGGTGTGCCTCAGCTGGCACCACTCCTCAAAGACCCGCCATTTACCACTGTAAAGAGAGCGAGTGGACGCGGCCCTGGCCATCTGAATGGTGTCAATGACCCGTGCGGGCAGGCCTGCCGCGTTCAAGTTCCACCTCTCACGGGCCAAGCCCAGAGCGACATCCGGTCTGGGTGAGGGTGGTAGATCTCCCCGCCCGCTTGGGATAGAAGGTCCCTGCGTATGGGGAGGGCCCACGGCTCGTCCGCTAGGAGCTGTATTATTTCTGCTACCCAATGCTTGGACGGCCACCGTGGGGCTATCAGGATTAGTGACAAGCCCTGTTCTCTCACCCTGGCTAGAGTCGGGGAGATCAGGCTGAGAGGGGGGAATGCATAGAGTAGCACGTTTGGCCAGGAGTGGGCCAGCGCATCCACCCCCAGGGGTGCCTTCACGTCCGACAGGGAGAAAAACCTCGGACAGTGCGCGTTTTCTCGCGAGGCGAAGAGATCTACGTCTGCCTGGCCGTATTTCTGCCAAACTTGCTTCACCACCTGCGGGTGGAGAGTCCACTCTCCGTACAGAGGGTTTCCCCGGGACAGAAGATCCGCCCCTCTGTTCAGAATGCCCGGAACATGTGTTGCACGCAGGGACAGGAGCCTGGTGCTGCTCCACACAATTATCTCCCGAGCCACCTTGTGCAACTGCAGTGAGCGAGTGCCGCCTTGGCGGTTGATGTATGCTACCACCGTAGTGTTGTCTGTCTTCACTAGGACATGACGTCCTCGGAGAAATGTTTGAAAATGCTTCAATGCATAAAACACTGCCCAGAGCTCCAAGAGGTTCACGTGAGTCTGAGCCAGCCTCGGGTCCCAGGTGCCATTTACTGTTCTGCCCAACATGGTTGCTCCCCACCCTGCTAGGGAGGCATCCGTTGTCAAGGTTACCCTGGATAACACCGCCCCCAGGGGAACCCCTGACGTCAGAGCCGTGGAGTCCCCCCACGGGCGGAGCGCTGCTACGCACGCAGGTGATATTTTCACTCTGCGGCTGAGGTGGCGGCGTGGGCACAGGCGTAACGCCGCGACCCAGCGCTGAAAATCTCTCATCTTCAGGAGCCCCAACTGTACCACAGATATCACCGACGCCATCAAGCCGAGAAGGCGAAGGCATAGTCTGAACGACACGGCTGTTCCCAGCCGGAATAGGGACAGACAATGAGTTAGGGACAATACTCTCGCCTCTGACAGCGTGACGCGATAAGAGAGCGAGTCTATTTTGAGACCCAAGTACTCCGTACATTGCGTGGGTTCCATCCGACTCTTTTTCCAATTTATATTGAACCCAAGATCCGTGAGATGTTTTATCACCGTAGCGGAGTCTCTGACTGCCTGCTCCCGTGAGTGGGAGCATATCAGGTAGTCGTCTATGTATGAAAATATTCTGATGCCGCTGTTCCTTAACGGAGACAGAGCTGCCTCCACACACTTGGTGAACACCCTCGGGGCTAATGACAGCCCGAACGGGATGGCCAGGTACTCGTAGGCTCTGCCCTGATAGGCAAACCTGAGAAACCTCCGGTGTGCGGGATAAATGGCGATGTGAAAATACGCATCCGAGAGATCGATTGTTACAAACCAATCCCCCAGACGAATCGAGCGACAGAGCACTCTGTGTGTCAACATCCTGAACGTGTATTTGCGTAGGTGTTGGTTTAACACACGGAGGTCTAAAATGGGGCGGAGGGATGAGCTCCCCTTCTTCGGGATGAGGAAGTAACGAGAGTAAAAACCCCGCTGTGTTTCCTCGTTCGGGACGGCTCTGATCGCCTGTTTGTGTAACAGGGATGCTACTTCGTCCTCCAGGACGCGAGCTGAATCCCCCTTGGCTACCGAAACTAACACCCCGTTGAATCTGGGTGGTTTCGTAGCGAATTGTAGTCTGTACCCCCGAGAAATAGTGGACAAAACCCATGGGTGCACTGCGCATGCGCGCCACTGATCTGCCCGGACAGCGAGTGGGCTGCGCACACCTTGTGGTGACGTCACCTGCCTTCCCTGAAGGGAGTGGCCTCCCCTCGGAGGAGCGTGAGCTCCCCCCGGAGGAGCGTGAGCTCCCCCTGCAGGGATTATGAGGCCGTGACATGGTTTTGATTTTATTTTGGTTTTGGGGGAGCATTTTGCCCTTGGCTCTTGGCCTGGCTGCAAAAATGCAAATTTTATTACAGTGTTTGCTGAACTGGGTAGAAGTGCTTGGTGACACTTTACTACCTCTCGCCTCTGCTGCTCCTCCCCTCCTGAAACATGAACTCTGGTGTTCTGTTCCACCTTCATCTCCTTCCTTTTCTTGGACGGAGGAGGAGAGGGAGAAGCACAGCTGGCTAGGTCGCACGCTTCTTTTTCCCCTCCCCGGGGTGGGGAGAGCGGTTTCTTGCTGCCACTGCAGCGAAGGAGTGTTTGCCCCATGGTTTGGGGTTTTCTGAACGAGGCTGCTGGTTAGTCTGCTGACCAGCTGCCTGTCTATACGGTCTGGCACCTCCCTGTCTCCCCCTCGTTGCTGTGGCTGCAGCCGCAAAACCAGCCCTCGGCATGGTCTGCGGAGCGCGAGGGATGTGTCTCCGGGGCAAGCAGAGGTCAAAGGCTTCGCCTTCTTGTTTCCTGAGGGTGCTGGTCTCTCTCATCTTTTCCAGAGCTGGACCAAACAGACCTTTGGCTGGGTCATATGCCGCATCCATAACCTCTGCCTTCTGTGCATCACTGAGGCCTGAGAGATTTAGCCACAGGGCTCTCTCACCTGAGACTGCCAGGCCCATTACACGACCGCAGCCTTGCACTGCACCCCGCGATGAGCGTAGGATGAGGTCGTTCACCACACAAATCTCATCCCATAGGGTCGGGTTAGGCGCCCCCGTGTCCAGCTGGCCGCCCATCTGCTCCAGGATTTCTGCCTGGTATGCAGATAGCAAAGTCATCGCGTTTAGCGAGCACACAGACTGTGCCGCATATTTGTACATTCTCTGGAAAACGGAGGCGGTGAGGCGATCCGTTTTATTGGGCAGAGAGATGTTTGAGGAAGCGGAGAGAGCGCGCCGGTTTGGGTGGAGGTGGTAAGCCACTGAAGGCTCCACTGCTGGGGGCTCAGCCAGACCCAGCTCCTCCTTCCCCTCGACTTCCAGCTTTGAGTAGCCCTTTGTGGGGAGCCTACTCTTCAATGGACTGGACCAGTACCTGCTCATTTCCTTCATACAGGCAGGTACTGCCGGCAGAAGTTGTTTTGCTGGCGGCTGGGCTGGTGGGAGCCTCTTACCGTCATACAGGTCTCTCTCCCCCCCTGTAGCATCCTGGGCTGCTGGCCACAGTATGCCCAATTTGGACGCAGCCCGTTTGCATACCTCGTACAGGTCGCCGTCCATTGGGGGGACCGCGTCGGATGCACTAGGGGGTCTGGGCTGCTGGAGAGGGAATGTGGAGTCCTCCTCCTCTTCCTCCATGTCATCCATGTCGAGGAAGTCAGAGCTGACATCGCCCTCGGCTTCCTCACAGCCCAGCTCCACCTCGAGGGACTCCCCGAAAAGTGGAGATATTTCCCTGTCTTCAGCCTCCATCGTGTCCGCCCAGCTCGCAGTAGCTCGCGGCAGATGGGTGGCTTTTGTAGTGGTTCCCGACGGGCACGGGTCCCGTTTATCGGATACCACCACTCTCAATCTCCTTTCCAGGATTTTCTCTGCCATTGACGCGCAGTGCACACATGCCTGGGGGTCAGCCAGCGCTGCATGAGCGTGTTTCGCGCCCATGCAAGCTATGCACAAAGGATGAGGGTCCCTGCCCGAGATGGACGCCCCGCATGACGCAGGGCACAGGCGGGGTACCACCTCCTTGGTCTTCGGTTCCGACCCTCCGGTGGGGGTATCGGCCTTCGACATGGCGACTGGAAAGGGAGGGAAATATGTTAACAATTAGCCGTACGAGGCGCGCAAAAGTGCGTTCTTAGCCTGTCGGTCAATTGTGCTAGCACACGGGGTTTAGCCCGGGCCAGTAGCGTACCGAAGGAGTTCGCTCGCCGTGACACGTTAGCTGAACTCTGGGTACTCAGCTCGGCTAACAAGCTAATGCTAACCGAAAACTGGTAGGCTCGCCGTAATGCGTTAGCCAGAGCAAACAATGTCGCACAGTCACCGACAACACCGGTAAATAAATACAGGGTAGTCGGGGAACAGCTCGCCTTGACGCGGACACTGCTCTAATATTCTGTGTCTAATTTATACTTCTTCCGAAGTACTTACTCAGCACACTCCAGACTAAAGCCCGGAACTGCGTTCGGCGACGGTTTCCTTAACGGGTCGTCTGAGAACTGTAGAGCAGAAATCCAAGCTAGCCTAGTTGCGCTGAGGGAGCTATAGTTTCTTCACGGGAAGAAAACGAGAATGATTTGCAGGAGGCAGTCGGCTGTGCTAAATAGGTAGGGGCGGAGCGGGCCCCTCCCACAGCCGACCTGTCTGTCACTGACAGACGTGGTGTCATTGGAGCTTCCATAGTTGGTCACGCCGAGGCGATTCCCATAGTGAAACACCGAACGGAGTTTGAAAAAGAACGTGGCTTTACAACACATGAAATACTTCACGTGGGATTGTGCAAACGCACCCTTGAAAGGATTTTAAGCATTGAACAAAGTTATTGTAATAACTTGTTTGATATTTGTCTTTGCTATTTTCTTTGAAAGTTTGATAGAGTAATGTGGGTTTATTAACCCTAAATTAAAAGAATTGAAGTTATAATATGTGCTTAAATATATTTTTACATTTATATAACTGCATGTACAATATTTTAACACTTGAATAAACGATAATCAAATGCAGAGACAGTTATTTACCAATATGTTAGGAGAAGTTACTTTTACACAGTCTTACATTTACAACCGGCCCTTTGAGGGCGACCATGATGCTGATGTGGCCCAGAGTGAAAATGAGTTTGACACCCCTGCTCTAGAACATTGACATGCTCCATGCGGTCGTGAGCAGACCACTGCCACCGAGCAGTCCTGTTCTGCCACACCGCACCCCACCCTGAGAGGCAGGCATCTGTTGTGACAACCTTATGGGAACGAGCCCGTGGGGACAACCTTTGCCAGATATGCTCTCTCCCTCCATGGGGATAGAGCGAGAAGTTACTGTTTTGATACTACTATTGTCCTGTGTCTGTGCCACTTGGCGTCACCACCCTGATGGGAGCACCCTGAACTGGAAGTGGCGGCCTTGAAAGGCGAAACGAAGAAACTACATGTGGTGAAGCACAATGGGAACATGGAAATAGGCATCCTTCAGGTCGACAGACGTGAACCACTCTCCCCTGGAAACAGCACGAACGGACGTCTTCTGTGCTCAGCATGTGAAATGGCAACACCTTCAGAAACTTGTTGAGTCCCCTCACATCTAGGACTGGAAAATAAGTTGAGTAGAACCACCTTGGCCAGGTGCGCGGCTAACTCCTGGCTCAGGATTTTGCCGGATCGGTGATGCTGGGTGCTCTGTGACCATTTTGACCCGGCTGAAGGCTGGGGGCCGGCGTCGGAATTGAAGCTTGTACCCCTGGGTTAGGGTGGACACCACCCAGGGGTCCGAAGCATGAGCTGCACAGTAGCTGATCTGCTGCTTGGAGAAGTAACCGACAGCCGGCCCTGAGACATCATTTCCTGGCCCCCCTGCCTCTGGAGGCTTTGGGGGGACGAATGTTAGTCCCCAAGTTTGGAGGTTGCCTGGAGGGGACGTAGGTAGGGTTGTATTGGTAGTGGGCCGGCCTCTCAGTGGGACACTGAGGCCCGTGGCGGCTACTGGGGTGAGCTGGGAGTTGAAAACGGCCTCGGGGTGCTGAAGTGGGACCCCTAGGTCTGCGGGGTGCGGGCATGTCCCTGCGAAGACCAGAGAACTGCTGCCTGGTCTGACTAGCTTGAACAGTCCACTGAAGCACCTGTAGTGCAGCTGACCCAAACAGCTCCCCAGGTTCCCCTGGGACAGTACGGAGGGTCCTCCTACATGTCTCTGATAGGGGTGACTGCGTCAGCCAAACCTGGCAGCGAGTCTGAACAAGGGTGGAGCATTGAAAGTATCCTGCTGCAGAGAAGCTGAGAGGGCAAGCATGAGGTGAGAGGGAGTTACCTTTACCTTTCCGACATTGGGGTCGAGGGCACCTGGCATCGGGCCTCAGAGTCTCCTCAGGGGAAACTATGAGGGACGCAATAGTCGGCTCAATGGCTGGCATACGGGTGAGGCCAAATTTTGCTGCATCCTGGATTGCCGCCAGGGTTCGGCCATCTGATGTAAGACGGGAGAGAGTCCTGGTGTCTCTCCAGCATGCATGCAACTCCTTCAGATATTCTTCGGAGGGAGGAACAGTAAAGGTGGTGGGGGCGGGAACACGCCTGAAGAAGGCACTTGCAGGTGGAGGTGCGAATGACAGACCCCATGGAGTTATCGACTGCCCCCTCCGAAGAACTATAAGCTGAGGAACGGGAGCCAGGCCCAGAAGCATGGGAGGGCCGCTCTTCACTGTACACAGGTCCTGTGCGAAAATCTGTGATTCTCTTTTAAAGAAAATCTAAACTGTAAAGCTGGAATTCTAGTCCTCCAAACAAAATGACCCATATGAGTGTTTTCTTGTCTGACGCTGCTGTTTCCCACGTCACAAATCCTCCTTAAAGGACACACCACCACTACCAACAGGACAGCATTGCTGTTTCAAAAATAAAACCATTTTCTGATCTTACCCTACCATTATGGTTAAAGGTGCATGATAAGAGATTGGGAGCATGTCGACTGACTCTTAACGGCTCTCAAGATGGCATCACCTGAGCCCTCGGCTTGTAGCTAACGGTACTAAAAGCACTAACAGTGAGAAATACAGCAAACATGCTGTAAGTGCTAATGAATAGTTTATACTTCCTGTAGTGAAGCCGGTGCGTGCCAGAAAATGACATAATTACGGCCTGCGAAGGCTCTCTTGTGCACCTCTGAATGTAGCGAATCGGAGCTTTTTCAGACGTAACTTGTCACAAATAGTTCATTGATAAAAGCACTATTAAAATGTCTCGGGATTATAGAAAGAAGGCCAATTAGTTTTTAGATGCTTTCAAAACCGGAGGTCTTAATAATCTACATTTAGGTAAATATTTTGCAGCCAAATCAAATTGTTATAGGATATTCAACCTTCATTTATTTATAATGCATTTAATACTTGACTTCTTTCTTTACAGGGCTTGTACAAAGGAAATAGTTATAGTCGTTGTCCTTTTGGTTCTTCACAGTACATTTTGTTTGTACGCCCTCTGGCGTTTCAGAGAATAATCCAACAAACAGGTCGCTGAGCATAAACGCTTTTGTGTGTGAGTATAAACAACGCTTCACAGTGTTTACCTGAGGGGGAACCGGAGGATTTGGGCTATGCTTCCGCTGTTGGTCAGGATGCAGTTATACGCTGTAACCACCATAGGAGAGCAGTGCAAAGCAGCGGGCCGTGAGCTAGCCAATGAGGCACACTCATGCACTAACATGCACTAAAAAAAAACAACCAGCTCGCTAAGCTGCAAGCATGTCTAAAGGACATAAAAACCTGGATGACCTGCAACTTCCTGATGTTAAACTCAGACAAAACTGAAGTTATTCTACTAGGCCCAGAACACCTCCGACATTAGTTATCTAATGATATAGTTTCTCTAGATGGCATTGCGCTGGCATCCAGCAGCACCGTAAAGATCAAAGTTACCTTTGATCAGGATTTGTCCTTTTTCACCTACGTAATATTTCAAAAATCAGGCACATCCTGTCTCAAAGCGATGCAGAGAAGTTAGTTCATGCATTTGTTACCTCTAGACTAGATTACTGCAATTCCTTATTATCAGGCTGCTCTAACAATTCTCCAGTTGATTCAGAATGCTGCAGCTCGTGTACTAACAAGAACTAAGAAAAGAGATCATATTAGTCCTGTATTAGCTTCTCTGCACTGGCTCCCCGTAAAATCTAGAATAGAATTTAAAATCCTTTTACTCACCTACAAAGCCTGAACTGGTCAGGCACCATCATATCTTAAGGAGCTTATAGCACCATATTATCCTACTAGGGAGCTGTGCTCCCTAAATTCAGGGTGACTTGTAGTTCCTAGAGTCTTAAAAAGTAGGATGGGAGCCAGAGCCTTCAGTTACCAAGCTCCTCTTGTGGAACAAGCTTCCCGTTTCAGTCCGGGGGGGAGACACACTCACCACATTTAAGAGTAAGCTTAAGACTTTCCTTTTTGATAGTGCTTATAGTTAGGGCTGGCTCAGGTTTATAGTTAGGGCTGGCTCAGGTCTGCCTTGGACCAGCCCTTAGACAAACTGATATAGGCTTAGACTACCGGGGGACTTAGGATACACTGAGCTCCTCTCTCCTCTTCTTCATCTCTTTCTATATGAATTGATGTCCCATTAATTCACATTACTAACTTTGCTTCTTCCCTGGAGTCTTTGTGCTTTCTCGCCTCACAGGTTCCATGGATCGTAGTTTTATCTGGACCCTTGTCCTTCCTCCCGCCATGGCCTTGCTGACACTTACTGCTACTACCATTTTTATTATTAACATTATTAATTCTATTACCGATACCATTAATGCACATTGCTGACTTTGCTTCTTCACCAGAGTCTTTGTGCTTTCTCACCTCGCAGGTTTCCGTGGATCCTGGTTATACCTGGACCCTGGTCTTGCCTCCTGCCGTGGTTCTGTCGTATACATTGAATGTGTTATAACTCTATTATGTTGTTCACATGACATCTATTGCACTTCTGTCCATCCTGGGAGAGGGATCCCTCCTCTGTTGCTCTCCGTCTTTTCTCCCCATTAAAGGGTTTTTTGGGGGAGTTTTTCCTGTTCCGATGTGAGGGTTCCGGGACAGAGGATGTCACATGTGTACAGAGTCTAAAGCCCTCTGAGGCAAATTTGTAATTTGTGATTTTGGGCTATACAAAAATAAATGTAATTTAATTTAATTTAATTTAATTAAAAGCACGCGCGGCCGGCCCGGCTATGTTAACAAAGCAAGGAGAAGTTTTGATAACAACACACAGAGAGGGAGAGTTCATTCATGCTCAGGTAGACATTACTCTTTTATTTCTTTATGAAGCTAATAGTTGTTTGTTGCTATATTAATGCTTGTTTATTGTCGGGAGGAAACAAACAGTTGACTCCTGTCTTAAAGTCACACAATTTGTTCACCCATCATGAGCACAAACAACTGCTGTTTTAAGCCACTTGTTGAAATGAAGTCTCCAAAATCACATGCTTTGTTGATCAATCCAAAGCCATCCAACAGCATTTTCATGACTTCATTCATACATGTAGCAGGTCGACAGGATCGCCATATTTCCTGGAACAAACTACATAAAAGGATTGAGAAATGAGACGCATTACTGCAGTGACTGTGGTAGTGGTGGCTCATTTATTTCCTCCCAACTACCCAGATTAATCAATTTCCACTTCAAACACATCCATTTAGTGAATGTTACAATATGTTCCTAAAGCTGTGCGTAAGCAGAACGAGTGTGTGTGTGTGTGTGTGTTTGAGTCCTGGATAATCTTTTGGCTCTTTCCATTAATCTCTAATCCGTTCTTTATCATTTCTATTGGCTGATACGGTACTTATGCTCTAATGAAAACTATGATCCTATTTCTCTCATTGTCCCTAAAGATCGGCACGACCTTCACTATGACCTCAGCGCACACACACATCATGCTCTTCATTCCTGTCATTCTAACACAACCGCCCCTCCAGTTTCTTTCTTCCCTGTCTGCTTCTCTTCACTTTTAGAGAGCATATATCATGTATCAGATTGATACATGATACCTCCTTTTTCATACTCATTCATGTATGAAAAAAAGTTATGTTCATGGTACTTACAAAGTAGCAACTCCTCTGTAACTTGGATGGTTTTTCATTTCATCCGGTATGCTACAGGGAATAGAAATGTTGTATCATACCGTGTCAGCTTTCATGGGGTGCATCTACAGCTGAGATTTTGTTACACATAGAACATACTGTTTACAGCATCTCTCACATGGTAAGTTCTTGAGAAATCTTTGAGTGTTGATGATTTTTTTGTTTTTGCACGTTAAACACAAAGATGCTGTTTGCTGTCTGCACATGCACTTCATTTTATGGATGATATTGTACAATTTTCTGTGAAATGTGAAGTCCCACAAGTCTGAAGAATTCAAAAATACTACTGAAAGTGTCAATATTAAGTCGTCCCAAACCGCCTATGATTCACAAATTGTCTGTCCTCTGTATAACAATAATTTGTATTACATAATACCCAATATGTGATCCAAAAGATCAGAACAGCCCCCAGAACTAAAGTGTACATTTGTAGTGCGCTTTATATTCAATTTGCGCTCACAATCAGCAGCTCATTACACAATCAGTGCCTTTGTCTTTTCGGAGCATTCTGGAAGTAAATTGCTGCCGGGGTTATGTTCACTGATAGCGCTTTGTTCTAACAGGGTGCCATTCTTATTCCACAGGAAAGTTGTAGGGAGACGGTCCGGGTGGGAGTACACATCATATGGTCTTGATACCACAAACCAGTGTTCAGGGTTGGTTGAGGTTGTGGAAAGATCAACTTTGTGGTTAAAAGTGCTGACTGTTGGTTGGAGATCACTGGTGGAGCATCAGGCGGTGTGGCCAACATTATAGGTTATGTAAAATGAATCAGTGAATAAATGAAGCAGTCAGCGAGGATGCCCAGTGTGCTTAGGAGGAGGAGGGCAGTGTAACTTGATCACATTCAAGATTTAAGGTCCCTTTTTAAATGATCTATAGCACATAGTGACTGTGCATTAAGGACATATCCAACTCCACTTTTAAGGTCATAATAGACGAAGGAAAGGTGCAAGGGGCAAATGGGTTGTATTTAGTCTCTAAATGAATCATTGGTGTGTTTTGGGTGTAACAAGAATCAAATCAATCAACTCTCATCTCCATAAAAAGCCAGGTGCATGCAATTCAAATGATGGATCCTGCACAGATTCATGCAGTTTCCTAAAAATATTGTTTTTAATTAAAAAGGCTAAACGCCAACAGCTGTTTGTTGGAGGAGGGTATGTTGGACTTAACTACGCTTTTGTCCTGACCTGGCCTAATAGAGGGATGTACACACAACTTCCTCTCTATTTGTTCACCTCCAACCACAGCCAGCATCACTGGTGGTCAAAAGTGTGCTTTGTTACCTGTAACCACATAACCACCAATGATGTCACAGTGTCCTGGAGTACACCTGTACATCACTGCAGCAGAGTGCGTCGGTTAAATTATTTTACAGGTAATTTATTGAGTTTTGTGTCACCATACACATACACCATACACCCAAAGACACTAGTAAAAATATAGATGATTGGTTTAAAACTAGAATTATTGAAATCCCTACTCCTCCGCTGCAATCCGTGTACTGAATTTATCCTAATTCCTCCTTGCAATATAGAGATATATATAAAATCAGTGTAATCATTGGCGGCTGACAACAAAAAATTGGGGAGGACAGGAGGAAAACCAACCCACAGCGTCATGTTATTTTACACTAGTTGGCTACTTATCTCTACTTTCTTTCTTTTCATGAAACAAAAGAACACAGATTCAGTATACAGCGGATAGTATACAAATCACAATAACAAAAGAGCCAGGGGTATATCACTATAGACAAACAGAAAACAGGAACTGAAAAAGAGGAATTTCGGACTTGCTGATTGTGAAAATGTCAAAAAGAATGTAATTTATTTATTTTCTAATATGCTATTGTATTCATATAGCTTTACTGCCAGTTGTTCACACACACTCATGCACATACATGCATATCCTTTTAATGAGTTCTAAAGTACGGCTGTAGTTAAGTGCAAAGGGCAACCAACCAGGTCTCATTAATCCACTGAAAACACTGGCTGAAAAAAAACAGCTTGAAGCATAAGAATACTGCACAGGACTTTGTTGCTTACAATGCCTTTAATTATATATTCTGTCTCCTCCTACTTTTCCCTGCATGCTCATGTGTTGCGAGTGGTGTCGTAGTAGGCAGTTGAAGCTCTAGAAAAAGCTAGTAAGTGGACCTACAACTTGTTTGAAATCTATTAAAATTGCCAGATATATCACATATATCACTCTTCAACGTTTGAGTGAAGACGAATCCAGAAAGTCGTCGAGCTATTTGGGTTGTTAGCTAATGCTAATTAGCAGCTAAGCTAAAGCAGTGGCGTGCCGTGCATTTTATACCTGGGCCTTCTGTGCTGTCCTACTACAGTTGAATAACTTTTATTTGTTTCTAGGGGTGTAACAATACACGTATTCGTATTAAACCGTTCGGTACGAGGCTTACGAACCGAACAATACGTTTGAATAATACTAGTGCATTTGGAAAATGCAGAAGCTTAAATTGTGGGAAATATAATGTTTTCGATGGACTGCGCTCACGTAGGAGACAACGGGCTGTGTGACCTCTCAACCCGGAACAAAAATAAAAAAAAACAGCTGAGGCTACGCTAAACTAGCTTAACGGGAAAACAACCGCGGCAAACCCCGCGATGACGGGATGCTTCGTCATTAACGGACAATGCATATTGTCAGAATCAATGTAATTAACACAATAACAAGAACAAACTCACAAGAACCAGTCACATATATTTATATGACAACAAAGCATGACAACTCAATCCAGCAAGACTGCAGCGCTAACACGCGTTTTCCGCCGCACACTGAAGAGCACGAGCCATTCAAATATTATTCACATCAGAGGGAACAATATTAACCATATCATAAAAACAACACCATAGAAAATCTAACAGTAGTAACGCTACTGCAGATGTAAAAACACAAAAGCAGTTCACTTACCAAAGCTGCTGTTCAAAAGACAAAGTCCATCCTCCTTTCTTTGTTAACAAAGAGTTTAATACCGCGGTTATACAGAACATCGGTTCAGTTCAGTTCCAGTCAGAGGTCCTCCTGCGAACGTGTTCGTTGAGTTTAGGGCTGCAACTAACGATTATTTTAATAATCGATTAATCTGTCGATTATTTTGACGATTAATCGATGAATCGGATAAAAAAAAAAAACATTAATTTCCAACCCTTTATTCAAAAACAGTATGCTTTATGCTTTACATCTGCCAATTATATCGTTTTTTTTTTAAATAAAGTGCACAAAAATATGTATATTTTTGTTTAAAGGGACCTGAGCTGTCAGAACAATAAATCATTTATAAAAAATAAAGAAAAATACAAATCAGAAAACTTAACAGGATTTGTTTGAACGTCAGAACTACACTACACTCACAGATGCACAGACTCTCACACTCAGACACGCACACACACTCAAGTTCACTTGAAGCTTATTCATTAAATTATTACCATCATTGTAGTAAGTGCAAGTTAAGTTAATTTATACACCACATTTAAACACAGTTTAAGATGACCAAGTGCTATAAAAAAAATTTTTAAAGTACAACACACACAAATATATTTGTCAACAATAACCGATATGGGACAAAGCACAGAATATATATACATGACAACAGATTGAAAAATGAATGGGCCAAAAAAGGCGAGTGAATAAAAACGTGTCTTTAGTCCTGCTTTACTACTGTTATTAACGAGCTAACGCTAACTTGTCATGCTTGTCAAACTGGATAACGAGTAAACAGCAGCACCAGAAGAGCTACTGGAGGGACGTTACGTCCCTGATAGCAGTCGACTCCGGGGCGGCTGATCCGCCGTACTGTCGCACTCGGTTCGGCCATGCACGCCGGATACGCCCCGCCTACGGATTACGCACCGTCAAACAGCGTTACGGTCTCTCCGGTGGTCTTTCCTCTACCTCCGCTCTGCTCTGCTCTGCTCCGCGCTCAACTTTTTTTTTTTATACTCAAACATCTCCGCGACTTATTGAGTGGCGTAATAATCGCGCGACACAACGAATCGATAATGAAATTCGTTGCCAACTCTTTTAATAATCGAATTTTATCGATTTTATCGATTCGTTGTTGCAGCCCTAGTTGAGTTGTAAATCCACTCGGGTCTCAGCAAAAATGTCATTCTTAGCCATAAAATGTGCAACGCTTCTCTGCCGCTGTCAGCCAGAAATACTTTTCGTACAAATCCTGTTCCATGCTAGCTGTGGGGTTGACCGACCCTTTGATACGATGTCCAGTTTTTCTGGTCTTGAGAAATCCGTTTGTCCTCCTTCAGCCATTGAGTGTTAAAAAACAAAGCTAGGTTAAAAAAAAGAATCTACACCAAGCAAAACACTAAAAATGTCATAACTTCTCTTACATATGTTTCAACCTGAACTCTTACTAAACACTATGATCTGCTAGCTAGCTTTCTGTTTGACAAAAGTCATGCTGGCCCACTGACCAATCACAGCGCACGTTAATGCAGACGTACTTAGGAGGCTACCTGAGTACCACTGGCATGTCAAAGAATACGCCCAACATGTCAAACTAAAGATCTGATTGGTTGAAGACTATGACAATCAACAATAACGTCCCCATTTACTTTAATCTGTAAAGTCTACCTAGAGGACCTCTGGCCTCTCTTCAGACATAGGGGCTGAATCTGATTGGATAAAAGCTCTCCTTAAAACAAGCTGCACTGGAAGCAGCGCTGCAGGCTGGAAGCAGAGCAACAGAGGAAGACAGGAGCTGTGCAATGAGAAAATTAGCTAAAGGGAAAATGATTGTATTTGTGAAAAAGTATTAAATTATAAAATAGATATAACTTTGTGATTCTGTTTAGGCCAGCAGAGAAGGCTTAGCTGGCCCTGACGGCCCACCACTGAGCTAAAGCTAAGTAGCAGCAAGATGCCGCCCTTCTCCACGCACGACTACCACAAAACAAAAATCCACCAACTAGAAGTAAACGTGGAGGTAAATGGACTGTGTGGGAATGATACCACTTTACCATGAACTCAAAACTTGGAAAAATGCAAGCTAAGACACAGCTAACTAGCACCACCACTAGCTACCACCAATGCAGATAATGAATCTTCAAATGGTAGTCCTCCCTGGAACTCTCTCGGTGCAAAGCCGAAGAGGAAATCATACCCTCAGGATGTGGGAGGACGACTAACAGGCAGAGCCCAGCGCCCTGAGGTTTGTGATGCGACTGGCTGGCCTGCACTACCACACAGGCAGAACTCCTCCTCAACCCTTGCACTCAGCCGGACAAAGACAAGGACAGCTGAGAAAAGCAAAACCAGCAAAAAATCTCCACAACAACCAAGCTTACAACTTCAAAACAGATTTGCTCCATTGTCGCAGGATCCTAAATCTCCATCTAATGACCTGGATAAGCAGCTATCTTCTCAAAGCAGGGTAAGAACTGAGAGTAAATGTGAGAGTAAAAGGCCGCAGGGAAAGCTAATGACTGGGCCTGAGACTTTGATTGTTGGTGACTATGCTGTAAAAGATGTCAGAACATTGTGCAGCAAGAATACCAAAACACTCTGCTTTCCGAAAGACATGGTCTCTAACATGAGAGACAAAATCCTGGACATCGTGGCTGACCATCCCACGGTGAAAAACATCATCGTGCATACAGGAAGCTGTGATATTGTGAAACAACAGTCTGAAGTTCTGAAGCGAGACTTTATTGATCTGTTAAACACAGTCAGCTCTGTCAAGGCTGAGGTGTTTATCAGTGGCCCTCTTCCACCAGTCAGAGGAGGAGATGAAGGATTCAGCAGCTGTTTGCACTGAACAAATGGCTGTCAACTGCATGTACTGACCATTCAGTACATTTTATCAACAAGTTCTACCTTTTCTGGGAGCGCAGACATCTTTTTAAGGCACATGGAGTTTGTCTGAACAAGTCAGGGGTAAAACTGTTTACCTCTAACCTATTTTTCTTCTTCCGTCACCCGTCTGTTCCCACTGCCAAGGACAAGAGACAAGAGAAGTTTAAACAAGAGATAACCACACAGCATCGCCGTAGAGACCTTACGGGAAGGATGCCCCCACCTAACGACAGCCAAGAGGAGTCTCCAACCTCATCATCAGGGACCGCCTCTGATCTCCCACTTTATCCCCCCCTCCGAGAGGAGGAATCTTTACCTCCCTAAACATTTCCACAGTTGCTGTGACTGATGTTGCACTCTCTGATCATTTCTGTTTTCTTTGAGAGTGCAATCTCTTTGCACACAAATGTCCAAACCGAGGTTGTGAAAAAGCCTCACATCTTTGAAAACACCGGTGAACTATTTATTCAGAAGTACTCCTCCACACCAGCCCTCTCTTGCATCTCAGTCAATGAGCTTGTAGATAGCTTCAATTCTAAAGTTAACAATGTTATTGATGCCATTGCACCCACTAAAGTGAAGGTTGTCTCGGGTAAGCAAAGATCTCTTTGGAGAAATGCCACGCTGGTCAGAATAGAGAAACGAGAGTGTCGGAAAGCTGAGCGCAGGTGGCGAAAAACAAATCTCCAGGTTCACTGTGACATCTATAAAGAGAGACTTCGCAATTATAATTTGGAACTTAGAAATGCAAGGCAGTCCTTCTTCTCTGACATCATAACCAAAAACAATAACAATACACGCGCCTTATTTGCTATCGTCGACAGGCTAACAAACCCTCCGTGTCAGTAGCTGCTGAGCTCCAATCCACCTGGGCTTGCAATCAATTTGCCTCCTTTTTTACTGACAAAATTTAGAAAATTAGACAAGCAGTCAGTGCCTCCACACCAACCACAGGATATGTGTTGTCCCCATCTCTGAATAACATCCATTCAAATATCATGACACAATTTCATTCAATCGACCGTAGAAGCCTAGAAGACATTATACAACATCTGAAGTCATCCTCCTGCTGCTTGGATATTCTACCAACACGCTTTTTCAAAGATATTTCAAACTGCATGACCACTGATCTTTTACACATTGTAAACACATCCCTTCTCTCAGGTGTCTTCCCACAAGCCCTAAAAACTGCAGTTATTAAACCACTCCTAAGGAAGGCTAATTTAGACTCCGCAACAATGAAAAATGATAGGCCAATATCAAACCTCCCATTTTTAAGTAAAATAATTGAAATAGCTGAATAACTTCTTGGCCGTAAATAACTGTTTTGATGTCCTCCAGTCAGGCTTTCGACCGCACCACAGTACTGAAACTGCTCTTGTTAAGGTTTTCAACGACATCCACTTAAACACAGACAATGGCAGAACTTCAGTCTTAATATTACTAGATCTCAGTGCTGCATTCGACACGGTCGACCATGACATACTACTAGAAAGACTAAAACTCTGGGTGGGACTCTCTGGCACAGCACTCAACTGGTTTGAATCCTACTTGAAGGACCGAGAATACTTTGTGTCTGTAGCTAATTACACATCAGAGCTGACTAAAATGACATGTGGTGTTCCCCAAGGTTCAATACTGGGGCCTCTTCTGTTCAACATCTACATGCTTCCACTAGCTCAGATTATGGAAAACAACAAAGTCTGTTATCATAATTATGCAGACGACACACTAATCTACATAACTATATCACCAGGGGACTATAATCCCATACAAGGGCTGGTTAATGCATTGAACAAATCAACAACTGGATGTGCCAGAACTTTCTTCAATTAAACAAAGATAAAACAGAAGTAATTGTTTTTGGTACCAAGGACGAACGATTGAAAGTCAGCGCTCAGCTTCAATCACTGATGTTAAAAACCTCAAACCAAGCCAGAAATCTAGGTGTAGTTATGGATTCAGACCTCAACCTGAACAGCCATATCAAGACAATTACTAAATCAGCCTCCTATCACCTGAAGAACATATCAAGGGTTAGAGGACTTTGTAAAAACTTGTCCATGCATTTATCTTCAGTAGACTGGACTACTGTAACGGTGTGTTTACAGGTCTCTGTAACAAGTCAATCAGAACGCTGCAGCTCGAGTCCTGACTAAGACAAAGAAAGTGGATCACATCACTCCAGTTCTGAGGTCTTTACACTGGCTTCCTGTCCAACAAAGAATTGACGTTAAAATCCTGCTGTTGGTTTATAAAGCACTGAATGGTTTAGGGCCAAAATACATCTGTGATCTGCTGCTACCTTATGAACCATCCCGACCACTTAGGTGGTCTGGGACCGGTCTACTTTCTGTTCCCAGAGTCAGAACTAAACATGGAGAAGCAGCGTTCAGTTGTTCTGCTCCACATATCTGGAACAAAGTCCAGAAAGCTGCAGGTCTGCTGAGACCCTCAGCTCCTTTAAATCAAGATTGAAGACTTTTCTGTTTGCTGCCTTTAATTGAACCAGATTCAGGGATATTAATCAATTTCTGCATTTCTGCATTTTACTACTGTATTTTATTTCTTACACTGCTTTTTAGTGTTTTAATGACTGTTTTTAATGTTCAATGAATGTTCTTAATTGTTTTTAAATCTCCTTTTCTTTTGCCTTATGTTTTGATGCTTTTAATGGTTTTATGTGAAGCACTTTGAATTACCTTGTTGTTGAAATGTGCTATACAAATAAACTTGCCTTGCCTTTAGTATTAGTGAAGCAGCACAATGATCTCTTATTGAATAATGACTCCAATTGCTCTCTCTCTCTCTCTTAAGAGTTTAGATATGACCTATTGATATTCTCAGACATTCAAAAGTTGTTTTTTAAAACCCTCATTAACCTGAGGAACAGCAGTAATATTGATTAACAAGGCCATTACACTTCATAATGAGGTCAGAGTAAGAGGAGATTAATTATTCATGAAATGATAGATCAAAAATGGACTCCCACACCAGTAGCACTAGGGAGCCAGACTGCAGTGAGATCTGAAAGTGGACTTCTGGACGGTTAATGGCGGAGCTTGATTCACTGAGATAGGATCTGGGTTTCATTTGTAACGTGGTTTTGGTTTCAGGCATCATGTAGGCATTTATGTTTTGCTGCATTCGGAGAAAGAAAAGAGAGAATTTAATACATCTTTTGAAGATCAAGATTCATGACCCTTAATCAATCCGGCCGGGTTTCAGCTGATCGGCCATGACCTGTGACTGGCCGATCAGACTCATGTTTAAAAATGTTTACATGTCGGGTTTTCATTTCCCCTATGGATATGCAACCAAAAAAGAAAAGAAAAAAAATAGGGAGATCAACTGGGGGAAGAAAACACATTACCATTCCATGTAAAGTTTCTCGCGTTGCCTCATTTCAGCACACTACAGTATCTGGTCCTAAATGCTCATCTTTCACTTGTTTGTGAGGAGCAACAGTCTAATTACATTAATGCAGAATTAAGACTTGTTCACTTCAAGAACCCTGAAGCGAGCAAGAAAGATTGTAGCCGACCCCTCTCACCCTGGACAAAAACAGGAAACAGGCCAGCACCACGCCAGAAAAAAGTGGCATGATTTGCATCAAAAGTTAACTTGGAAATAATGATATCTTTACAGCCATAAAACTTAAAGTCATTGTCGACACAGACAAATGTAACTGTAAAAACATCTTTTGTAAAATGATGTGTTGTATTCTATCAATCTATTTTTCTTTTCAGTGCACATGTAGCCTTCCAGCTCTGTCCCTGTGTCATCTTCTGTTGCACCACAACCAGCACCGTCGTCAGCATCCGGCTCTGCATCCCCGAAGCGGCAACTGGGCAGACAGGGACACATGGGACACCTCGAAAGCCTACTTTGACTTTGGAATTGATAAATAATGATTATGTTGCTGATATATAACTTAAAAATCTACAATAAATACATAGGCTGAACTACTTAATTATTATTCTTATTACAGTTTACAAAGCCACGGTTTGGCGGTTCTCATGTTGCTGCTTGTAGCCAAACTTAAGTTGGGCTAGAGAACATGCTAGTAAGGTAATGGAAGGTGAATGACGATGCTTAAATTTGATTTTAGAATATATTCATCCTCTTCATGCTTTGATTTTTGTTTGTGTGCAGTGGTTTAGTCATAATTTGCCAACATATTCTGTGACAAATTCCTCTATTTACGCCTAACTCTACACTGACCTCCCGTTTTGCGGATCTGTTCCGGAGCCTATGATACCTCCAGGGCGGATGCGGAGCGGAGTCAGTTTGCTATCTGAGTAGCTATCCCTTCTCACAGGTGGATGCTGGCTGTTCATGGTCGTAAACAATGTAGCAGGCTGGAACACATCAAAGCCAGCTAAACGTACACCTTTGGCCATCTTCTAAAACGGACTCCACAAAAAGAGAAAAAAATGTATTATAGAAATCTGAAATCTGAAATGTACACCTTATTTTCAAGAAGAAATGTAATACTATTGTCCTAGCCTCACACCTGAATCATTTATTTGGGTTTTAGGTGCTCAGTCTTTTCTGTGCAGGCCTTCCAAAAGGGGACCGTCTTGTGGCTTACATCTGTGATCAATGAGGTGGGAGAAGTTCTCATCGTCCTGACTGCTTAAGAGGGTCCTGCTCTGGACAACATGCCAGCCGACCTCATTGCAGATACACCAATGCTGGTGTGGCTTCTCTTCAGCTCCTTTATGTAGACACTGACAATTGTCTGAAGGGCGGAGATCAAAAGAAACTCAAAGAGATTTCGACATCTACGACTTCATACAGCAGCTGGTATCTGGGTGTACAAAGGATGCACATCCTCTGTGTCCCATTTTCATGGCCAAAATCTTATGCTGTATTTTCAAGTGGGACAGCTAAAAAGGGAAGGTGTCCCTGGCATCACTGAAAAACTGGTGGACCAGCAGATCACCAAGAGCGACCTGGACCTGCACTGCAGGAGGCAGACAAGAGAAGAGCAGCATACCATTGTCACGATTGGACGTCTTCTTAAAGAGCTGATGGGGATGAAGGACAGAGACCTTCTTGGACCAGTAGAGGATGCAGAACATCTGGCAAATCCAGAAGCAACATGTTAAGTGCATCCAGGACGAACCAGGTGTACTCCTGTACACTGAGACAGGCACCACCACCAAGGAGGGCATTGTCCTGCCAAACAACAGGTGTGCCAGAGGGTCCGCATCACCTGAGTCCGTCCACTTGTATCTCAACAGGCTCATTCCAGGTCAGTATGAATCACTATTCATCAGCTAGATTCAATATTTACAGTTTGACTGACTTCTTAAGGAACAAGTGACAACAGAATTTGTCGTGGTTAGGTTATTTCTTCTATATCCATAAAATAGAATAATATTGTTGTAAATTTTCTAAAAGCAAATTTTCCTCTTTCTATTCTCGTCTGTCCTCGATGATTTCCTTCAGTTTTGGATGAAATAGTATATAACTGAATTCTATGAAATTTAAGCAAAATCCTCAGTGCTCACATTAACACAGTCTCCCAATGCTAATAATCAGCCTTATTCTATTCTATTTCTTGTAATAGGGAACATTCTAAAAGGAGTCTGAGGTACTGAAGAAACTAATGATTGTCAGCAAAACAATGAACTAAAAGTGCTGTGTCAGCTAATTCCACTGCTCCTGAATCAGTAATCTTTCTTCACAGCTATATCCTCAGTCTGTTAAAGTATTTTAACATTGTTGCCTCCTCGTCTCCAGGCAAAAGCAATATATCTGGCAATTGTTGAAATATAATAAAAACACAATAAGAGAGGTGAATGTCAGGAGCTGCTAAAATGACTGTTTAAATGTTTATAAGGACTCTCCAATATTCTGCTGCAGGAGAGACACTGAGTGTTACGGATTTAATGTTCTAACTGGAGCCACAAACCACCAGGAAACAAGGTTACAATCACGTTTGCCGTTTATTTATAAGGTGATTGCTTCTGATTGCCCTGGTTCTACACAAAGAAAGAAAGAGATTACAACATCTTGTTCAAATCATAAAGTCAGCCTTTAAATCATGCCAAATATTTTCCATGAAAGGTAACTTAAATATGATCTGTAAACTATAATTAGCTTAACATGTACTTCATCATAATATAACAAACAAATTAGATCAAAGATGATCCGTTAATAATAATAATAATAAAGTGCTACTTAGAAAAGTAATCGTAAGTAATTCAAAAGACACATGTAAAACAGAAACAAAGAGAGACAAAGAGGAGGAAGTCCTCATCTAGGCCTCTATTTATACGGTGGGAGGTACTACCATAAGCATAGTGAATCACCACTTGGTGCCTCTTGTGGAGAGGAGGGCAAAAAGCCTGCAGTTTCTAACAGCCGCCCTCGGATTGTGCAGCAAATACGTTTTATTTAGATTCTTCATTGTTGTGTATTCACGACCTTGAATAATGACCTTAGCACTGCCAACCTTTCCATCCTTTCCAGGATAGGTTTACATTATCCTTCCAATAGGCTATGATGCTCAAGGGTATTGGGGATCAACTATCATCACAACCTGACCTAAAACCAAGTTCTCCTTGTCAGTTTCCCATGTTTGCCTGGTTTGGAGGTTTGGAAGATAATAGCGAATGAAGTCTGTCCAGAATTGATCGTCCAGGATCTGACTGTGACGCCATCTTCTTTTGCCAAGGAGTTCACTTGCACAGTAGATCGCCTGAGGAAGAGAGGAGTCGGGCCGCCCCATTAGCAACATATTTGGTGTGACTAGGTCTGGGTCAGCAAAGTCTGAGTTTTGAGTTCAGAATGCCTTCAACTTCAATCAAGACTGAGATGCAGGTACATGGGGAATAGACAGGGAAGACCTTGGCAGATGTATGGTGACTGGAAGAGTATATAGCCTGGGCAGACACATGGGGAATAGATAACAGTGCAGCTTGAGCAGTGGCTACAGAGGGCAAATAGTGAGCCTGGACAGGCCCTAAGCTTTGCTGTATCGTTTGAGGCATGGGAAGGGTCTCGGAGGCACTAGGGAGTCCTCCAGGAAAGCCATGTTGAGGAAGCGGGGGAGTTAATGCCAATTAATCCTGGAGGGAGGCAGATCATAAAAGGAAGAGGTGGCTTCATTTCAATGATGAGATGAGGGAGTAGGAGCAGAGGCTCCACCATGGTCTTCATCTACAGAGAGATGTCTAATAAAACTGGAAACAAGCTGGGCTGACTCAAGCTGTTCTTTAATACGAATGCGTCGGTTCATGTCAACCTGTCTGACAATTCGCTCTCTCCTTGTGTGCATCTTCTTGTCTATGCTGAGCAGCTCTGGCTTTCTCATCAATTGATTGACATTGCTAATCAAGCTCCTTATCCTCTTGTCTTCATCTCCTAAGCTCCTCCAGCTGATCTCTCCTTTCCTTTTCCTCCAGAATGCTTTCTTGGAGAGCACTCAAATTAGAAGCATGGCTGCTCCTGGAACCCCTACTAACATGTGAGTGTGTAGGGAGAGTAGAGGCTGACTTGGTGCAGTGAGTCCTCTTACTGTAAGAGCTACGTGAGCCATGGGATCATGTAATTGTCCTCTGCTGTGACATATGACTCCCATAGTAGTCAGGTGGGGTGCCTATCACGTGTAGGTCTAGCCCCAGGGTCAATGGCTGATTGGCTTTGTGAGGGGTCTAGCTAATAAATCACAAGATACTGATGGCAAAGGGATTTGGTTCTCTCTAAGAGGAAGGTAATAATGGTTGAGCAGCTGTAGATGGCCTAGGTAATGTTTGAGACAATTCTGGGGTAGTCTCTTCCATGTAGAGGTGTGTTGAGTCTATTACACCTTGGGATCAACCATGTTCCTAACACAAGGAGCACTAACTTCATTAGTGGCCGTATCCATAGACATAATGTCTCCAGTCTCTGAATCAGCCATTTTAGGTCAATGTGTTGAGTGTGGCTCAGTTTCTGGCTCGTAGGACCATTTGTTACGGATTTAATGTTCTGGAGCCACAAACCCACAGGAAACAACACTTTTGCCGTTTATTTAGCCAGGAAGTTATTTGAAGGCGATTGCTTCTGATTGCCATGGTTCTACACAAAGAAAGAAAGAGATTACAACATCTTGTTTAAATCATGCCAAATATTTTCCATGAAAGGTAACTTAAATATGGTCTATAAAATATAATTAGCTTAACATGTACTTCATCATAATATAACAAACAAATGACATCAAAGATAATCCGTTAATCATCTGAAATACATCGTAATCCTGATAATAGAAATAAAGTGCTACTTACATCGAAAGTAATTCAAAAGACACGTGGAAAACAAGTCTCTTAATTACGTCCCCGTTTCCCTCACTTGGCTCCTTTCCTTGCGTCTTAGTCCCTCCCACCAGGGATGCATGTAGAGACGCAAGGAAACCATGCGAGGAGAGAGGAAACAAGGAAATATGTTTTAAGAGACATGAGACGTCCTTTCCTCTGAAGCGTCACGTGAAGCGACGTCTGTTTCTGATGACGGAGGATCAGCTGATCACAGCTGGATCAGCTGTCAGTGGGCTTTAACAGCTGGAGAGACTTTTGAGAAGTTTGTGTCTGTATCTAATACTAATAACTAATAAAGACACTCAGTTATCATCACTGTAGAGGTGTGTCTCTCTGTAGTCTGTTAACAAACTGTGTTCTGTTTATAAGATCAGGATCGATTTCTACCGACAGAATGCGATCGTGTTATTTATGAATTATTTGCGTCTGTACGTTTTTAAATTGTCACTGTGACGTCATCATTAAATAACCCAGAATATGATTATTGTTTCTCTTAAATGATAAAACTCATCAAACACTCAGGAATGATCAGCCTCACGTGACTGAATGAAATGATGATCAATGATGTAAAAAGCTCTCTCTCACTTTAATTGTTTCATAATAAAGTTATTGAGGGAAACATCAGATCATGAAAACACAAATCTTTATAATAAATGAAGAAAGTTGTTTGTGGTCCTTTTGTTGTTCAGACTACAATGAACATATATTTAAACCAGACGGTGAATCAGAAAACTAATCAAATATAAACTAGAGTTTAATCTGATCTGTCTTCACTCTGGTGTTAAACTCAGTCAGTCAGTCCGATCGGCTGCAGCGTCCAATCACATCACAGATCAACAATGAGGGGGCGTGTCGGCCGTTAAAACACTTCCTGAAGTCTGTTCTCGTGGTTCCTCGCTCATGGCTCCTCGGAGGTCTCTCCTCCATCCTCGATCCTCAGAGCTACATTAGAGCTTTGGGACGGCCGTCAATATGGCGCAGAACAACTTCCGGTTCAAGCGAGGAGCGAGGAGCGAGGAAACGACAATTAAGAGACTTGAGAAGTACCCAAAGAGACTTGAGAAGTACCCAAAGAGACTTGAGAAGTACCCAAAGAGACTTGAGAAGTACCCTTGGGATGTACCCAAAGAGGAGGAAGTCTTCTTCTTCTTCTTCTCTAATTTGATTTGCGGATCGCAACCAACTTGAATAGGTGCATACCGCCACCTCCTGTACCGGAGTGTGCAGTTTCAGAGTAAAAGTTTCATCACTGTTCTAAAGGATAAAAATAATAATAATAATAAAATATAAAATCCTACGGTCTAATCCCGTTTTTTAAAGAAATCGCAACAGTGCCCTGCAGCACTCAGCCATTCTTCGTCCGCTGCAAGAACTCCCTCCAAACTCCACCTCCGTCCCAACTGACAATTCTTTTGCTTCAAGATGTTCCTGTCTGTATTGTATCTTCAACACTTTATTAGGATAACATGCTCCACGTCTTCAGCAACATTACAAATGCACTTATCTGAGTCCATTCTTGCCATTAAATACAGAGTTGAGTTAAGTCCTGTATGTCCGAATGTTAACCTTGATAACATGACCTCCTCTCTTCTATACTTCCCTTCGTATGTCTTCACATTTATGGATTTCTGAATGTTATAATAATGTCTGTTGTCGTTGTCGTTGTCCCACTTCTTCTGCCATACATCCCGTACTGTCTCTCTTATTAATGCTTTAGCTTCCACCTTTCCAAAAGGAATATTCAATATCTCCTCTTTAGCTTTAGTGCTCTCTTTGCAATCATATCTGCTCTCTCATTGCCCTCCACACCTACATGAGCAGGAACCAACATGTATTCCCAGTCTTTGAAGTCTCAACATTATCAGAGATATTTCCATCACTAAATCCTCTCTTATTGTTTAAAGCTGCAGCAGAATCTGAACAGATGACCTCTCTCAGGCCGGACCTCTTCTACCCATTGCAGTCCCAAGATTACTGCAGTCATTTCAGCTGTAAAGACAGACAGTCTGTCATTCATTTGTTTGCATATGGTCACACTAAATTCTGGTATGAATAACCCTGATCCCACGTGTCCACTCCCGTTGTCTTTAGATCCATCTGTATAAATATGCAGATAGTTCATATTTCACCCTGGACACAAACTGTCCGTGCCCCTTCCATCTGGCAGGAGGCTGCGTTCCAGTGCAACAGTTTTTTTCCATCTTCAGTCGGGTTCATCAACAGAGCCCGGGACCCCCACTGACTCTGTCATCCCCAGGACAACTTCCTACCGGTCACTCCCCTGCACATCCCTTCTATGTTTCTATTTAAATACACTCGACACTTTCACACTACACTCACATCTCACTTGTTTATTGTACTGTTATCTGTTTGTGCACTTTTTTGTCACAAATAAAAGTAATCAGATAATAATATAATAGTAGAATAATTGTGACAGGCCTAAATTGTATTGGCCCATATTTAAACTGGAGGCTATGTATTCAAGAGGAGAGGCCCCAGATGAAAATATCATTGATCACAAGTGTCTATGATACAAAATTTAAATAAATGAGAAAGCTAGTGACAAAAGTTGGAAAAGCTCTCTAGGTTATTTTGCATGCATTGAGACGGTCTCTAACTTTAGTTTGTCAAGTCGTGTCAAGCTGATACAAAATGATCATGAGCTAAAAATCCTACCTGAGCAACACTAGCCAAGCTTTATCTATCATTTCACAACAAATCTGGTGAACACGTTATGCTGATAATGTAGTTATTGAGGATGTACCTCACTGAATAGCTTAATATCAACTGTCTTTTGTTGTTTGTTTACAATTTGGCTCATCTGCACTGTTGAACGTCTGTGCTTTAGCAATTCTGTATCACTGTAACTGCTCTGATAAAATAGAAACAAAGTGAACAATGGATCACCATGGTAAGAAGTCACATTCCCACTGGCTGTATGAAGTGTCAGGACAATGAACTACCCGTCGCTTTCTGGACTTATTTTCAGTACACTGTGGATTTCATGTGCAGTGTGGCTGCAATATAGATAAGCTGCTCTCACATTAGACTGTGACCCGCCTCTTACTGGTCTGAGGTCTGAATTTAAAACGTGTCTCAAATCAAATCAGTCACTTGATAATTACTACCTCTCGTATCTATACTGTCTCAAATGTGCACTGGTGCATCTTTCTTGTTCCTTTGAGATGTATGTTATAGTAGTATATTGTATATGAACAACCTGACTTAACTAACCCACCATGTTGACACTGACACCTAATATTAAGATGATGGTAGGGTTGTCACGATACCAAAATTATGACTTCGATACGATACCTGCCATAATATCATGATACCCGATACTTACGATACGATACCAGAATTCGATACAATACCACAAATATGATATGATACCACAAATACGATACGATACTGGTATATTTATCTATAATAGTAATAAATAAAACATCTGTATGGTTCCCTTTTTTACCAGCTTGTTCCTGCCCAGCTTTTTGAACACTTAACTAAAAATAAAAAGAATTAGCTCAAGATCCACCCTCAGGCTCCACCAGCATGTAGCCATTTTGCATCAATTGTGTGTCATTTAGTACACTTTTGTGTGCATTGTGACCTCATGATCATATAGGCTTGTCGTCAAACTAGGCTAAGGCTACTCGTGTTAGGCTGTATATGGGTGGGCTTGGTTCATGTTTATAATCACATTTGCTTAACTGTCGTTCTTTGAACTCTTTGAACTCTTCGGGGTGTCTGTCTGAAAGGTGCTTTGCCATGTTTGACGTGTTGCCTCTCTTGGTCTGTGTGGCTTTGAAACAAGTTTTGCAGACGGGTCTCTGTATGTCAGTGGGCTTTCCTTCACTGTCTGCAATGTAGCCAAAGTACTTCCAGATTTCACTTCTGGCATCATTTTTTCCAACAAGCCGAGGACGGTCGGCAAAAGCTCCTGCACGTGATGCCATGTCTCCCCTGATCGCTCGCTGTGAGTGAGCGCTGCCTGTTGTGTGTGTGAGCGCTGGGTAGCCCCGCCCCCTTGTAGTCAATGCGTGCAGGCAGCATGACAGGGAGCGGAACAGTGAGTGCGCTCTGATCGCGCGCTATTTTAATGAAGTATCGATACTAAAAATATGCAAAATCGTATCGTTTTCAACGTACGGGTACCGCGGTACCTTTTTAGTATCGATACACCGTGCAACATTAGATGATGGTATCAAGAATTCAAGTCAATGGATGCAAATAAATAGGAGCTCTGACATCTACTCTACGCTACTTAGAGCTAGTGTTAGGAAGTTAAACAGGTCATTAGGTTATGATCCATCCATTATCTGTAACCGCTTATCCTATTCAGGGTTGCGGGGAGGTCTTTATTACTTTATTATAATACATCTATTTAGTAGCGCTATGATAATATCTCTATCAAAGAACTGTATTTATGAAGTTTCTCGCTAAAAACTTAATTTTACGAGATTACATTTAAACACATCATGAGAAAATTATAATTTACCTTAACTCAATACCCATTTTTACTGAATAGAGCTTGAACGCATCATACAGTGACTCAACACAACCTCCGTTAATGTTAGCTTTTACTTTCGATATTTAGCCAATCAGGACTGTGCTGCCCGCCGGCTGCTAACAGCTAACGTCTCAGCTCCTGAGGATTTTAAGATGGATTTATTGCTCACACAAATTTGTTGTAGCATCATAAGGGAAACAATAGGGTTCACAAGAGTGTTTAACCACAGGTGGGTAGTACTAGTTTGTACGTGTGCAGTATCAATCGGGCAGGAAGTACAGAAGATACCCGATCCAGTACTTTAGGCTGTATTGGAGGCATTTCCAATAACGATCAATACACTTCTCTAATCAATCAGGACGCGTCTACACTGAATACATGTGAACCCGACAGTATATAAGGCAGAAGGTGGAGCCCGATGAATGCACATCAACCCAACCACACTGATCCTGACCGGCTGCAGCCCACCTTCTTCTCTATAACCTAGAGAAGTAGGGCCCAGCCATCCCAGGTAGTGCATAACTGACCTGAGCAGAGCCATGGCCTAACCCTACCAGTGGTGGGCCGTGCATTGTATACCTGGGCCTTCACTGCTGTCCTGCAGCTGAAACACAGCTACGGTTATTATGTGTTTCATGTAAAAATGAAGCTCAACACCTATAAATACACTAACTGTAGAGAATACGCTGAGAGTGCGTCTCCTCTCTGCTCTGACTGCAGCGTCTCCTCTTCTGTGAGAGTACCTGTGAGTGCTTTGGGGCGGAGGAGGGGCTCACGGCAGCACCCGCTGCTCGTTACCACAGTAACTGTAGAACGTACGTGTTTTAACGTCATCGAGTCAAAACACCAGACAAGTCTCCAACAACACCAGAACAAGTCTCCAACAACACCAGAACAAGTCTCCAACAACACCAGAACAAGTCTCCAACAACACCAGAACAAGTCTCCAACAACACCACAACAAGTCTCCAACAACACCACAACAAGTCTCCAACAACACCAGAACAAGTCTCCAACAACACCAGAACAAGTCTCCAACAACACCAGAACAAGTCTCCAACAACACCAGAAAAGTCTCCAACAACACCAGAACAAGTCTCCAACAACACCAGAACAAGTCTCCAACAACACCAGACAAGTCTCCAACATCACCAGAACAAGTCTCCAACATCACCAGAACAAGTCTCCAACAACACCAGACAAGTCTCCAACATCACCAGAACAAGTCTCCAACAACACCAGAACAAGTCTCCAACAACGCCAGAACAAGTCTCCAACAACACCAGAACAAGTCTCCAACAACACCAGAACAAGTCTCCAACAACACCAGAACAAGTCTCCAACAACACCAGAACAAGTCTCTAGATTTGTCACTAGTAGCTTTTGACAAAAAAAGTCTCCATGAGGGTTTGGAAAGTCGCCAGATTTAGCGAGAAAGTCGGCAAGTTGGCAACACTGGCACCGGCTAAATATGTCCCCAGAGCAACATAGGACGTAACAATGGTTCCTATCACATATAAAACCAAACAAAACTCCATCTTCATAAGTTGTACAAATAATAATTTAGTTTAGTTAGATTTAGTTCCAGTAAGAAGTCCTTCTGGATTCATGGACGCCAGTGAAGACAGTCGAGCCTCCCCAGTTGTATTTCTTGAATACGTTTTAATGCGTTTGAGGGCTGAAAATGTCCGCTCGACAGAGGCAGCAGATATTGGGATTGTCACCGCCCAACATGTCAGGCTAGCCCACTGACCAATCACGTATGGCTAGGCCAGCTAGCAGGCTCTGACACGTCAAAGAATACGCCCAACATGTCAAACTAAAGATCTGATTGGTTGAACACTATGACAATCAACAATATCGTCCACATTCACTTAAACTGCACATGGATTCACTTGTGAGTCTGCAGGCCTCGGGCCTCTCTTCTACCTAGAGACACAGAGGTGAAATCTGATTGGATAAAAGCTCTACTTAAAACAAGCTGCACTGGAAGCAGAGCAACTGAGGAAGACAGTAGCTGTGCAATGAGAACATAAGATAATGGGAAACATATTTTTATAAATCATAATACATGTAGTGTATTTATGAAAAATTATTCAATTATAAAATAGATATAACTTTGTGATTCTGTTTAGGCCAGCAGAGAAGGCTCTGCAGGCCCTGACGACCCACCACTGAACTCTACAGGGGTCAGAAACATAAGCAGTAGACATCCTGCACACCCCATTACCCGGGTCATCAAAGAGCACGGGGACATGTAGGTGTATCAAGCCCAGAGTCAGCAACACAACTGACACACACACCAACCCTTTTCACTAATCTTTTGTCACTCCAGAGAGCACAGACCCTGAAAAGAAGCCTGACACCTCAGAGAGATAGAACAGTATGAACGGGTGTTGGGCGCCTTAATCTGAGGAAAACGGAAAGCAATCCGCTTGTCTTTGCGACAGCAGTGCCAACAGTAACACCACTAGGAAACGCTGGGGAGAAGCTCCAATGGTGATGAGTAATATTGCATATATGAAAAAGTAATATAAAGCATTTGGTGTCTCCAGAGGGAGCTGTGTGAAGTCTGATGAATTAATACGATTTCACTTCAGTCCACTTCAGTTGGCTCGGAAAACTACAAGTTTGAAAATGAAAAACTCTACACAAAATGACTGAATCTATAAAGCGAGGAATCTCTGTCTGTATATCGCATATCTGGAGAACCGCTTATCCAATCTACTTCACACTCACTTCTAATTCACTGCTGGGGACCCACGATAGTGCTTAGACACATTTGGTGCAATTTTGACATGCAACACGTTTTTATTAATACAATTTGAATAAACAGTGCTCTGTGTAGCAGCAGGACTTCAGGGCACTGCGGACTCTACAACCGTAATCTTCTTCATATCAACACAAGCGGATAGACAACTGGAAGCAGAATTGCACCAGAGTGTATTTCCCCGGGGTTTCTGATGTGGCTGTTTCTGATGCGGGTGTGTGACCGTATGTCATGGCAGGTGTGTTGCTGAGGACCCGAGGGTGCGCAGTGTTGGGAGTGAAGTGGTTTGTATGAGCAGCAACACCACAAGCCAAACATTCTGCCCGTTCTGAACAAGCAAGTATTTAACAGGCACTGTACGAGTGGTTGACAGGATCCTACCATCTTTAGTGTAGAGGGAAATCTCCACCTTCCTCTCCTCGGCTCCCAGCAGCGCTTTAGCCATCTGGGCCACCGCCGGTCTCTTGGTGTGAGGGCCATAGAGGAAGCTACAGGTGCAGGGCTTCTGCATGAGCTCAGCCCGGCTGTAACCACACATCCCACAGAAGGCGTCATTACAGAAGATGATGGCGCAATTCTCCACCTGTGCGTTGGCGATGATAAACCTTCGATCTGTGGAGGAAGAGGAAAGAGAAGAAAGGAGAGATTAGGAGGACAAACGAATCACAGCACACACACACACGGTGAAACCCGTGTGTCACACCCAAATAGTCTCAGTATATGAAACGTAGCTTTGACAGATGCACATTCACCAAACCCCAACAGGTGGCCCGCGGGCCAGACATTTGGTTTACTCATGCCGGTACCGGCCCTTTGGCAAAGTGTGCGCTGCTCTACTTTATCCCACATCGTACACCTGATCTATGCAGTAACAAGCCCATAACAGAACCCCTATGAACACCCTACAATGAGTTCAGTACCTTATTAAGCACTATGAAGAAAACCATCAACACATCTCCAAGCACTAAAACACATCCCCGTGGTACTCAGTGACTCTCTATCGTTAGCATTTTAGCTAATGACTCTCTGATACATAAAGTATTACAAAGTTACACCAGTCGTTACCAGTTTCCATGCCTGACTCTGACTCACGGCTGCTGGCTGCTCATCTTTGCTCCCATCAGCAAAACCATGAAATCAACTTAAATGAAGCTCATAATAAGATATCATACCTAATGCAGAATATAGACCGAGCCTATGTTTTGTACACAATGGGTCTCTTTAAAATAGTACCTAGTATTGAATTATATTGAAATGTTTCAATATAAAAAAACAAGTTGTATTTGACTACAACAAGTGGATCAGCTTGCTGAGAGGAGAGGGGGGCCAGCTTCAGAGACCACCTCTGTCTGCTCTCAGGGGGACCCGTGTGTTGTTAGGACGGACCCCTACACTTACTCTGTCCCTCGAATTTGCGGATGATGGTGTCCAGGAAAGTGTTCTGAGGCGCCACATGGCCCCGTCTCACCGGCATGGTGAGACGACCCGGTGATGGAACCCCTCCGGCTCTAATTGGCTGAAACCCGAGCTGCTCCGAGCTGTTCCGAGCTGCTCCGATCCGTCAAACACGCTCTCTTGCAAAATCAAAAGTTGTCTCAGCTGTGATTGTGTCCTGGGCTTCTGTGAGGTCAGACTTCACCACATCGTCAGCTCCCCTCTTTCTCCCTCTCTCCCTCTCTCCTTCTCTCGCGCTCTCTCCACCCTGACCGCACAGGCCCGCCCATAATCCGAATCCTTTCCTCTGATTGGTCCGGACAAAAGGTAGATATTTACGATGTAGTATCTCTTAACTGTAGTATCTCATAACTATAACTGTTACTGCTGTTTCTGATAATACTACTATCAATATCTAAACAGCTGGTCGACCCAACACATTCTACACAGCAGAGTACTACACAGCACAGTAAGACATATCTTCATAGTATTATCTACAGGTTAAAGTACAACAACAAAACCTATAAATAAGTCTCCAAAGTAAGACAAGTCATTGAATCCTCTGTAAGCGAAAAAAGGGGAAATATATGTGAGCAGTAGAGTTTATGTTTATTCTTCCAGACGTTTAGTTTCTTCTTGAACAGACTCAGCCCATAGTTCCTCCTATGAAGGTTAATTTAATCAGTTCAGAAGGAGTCGAGATCGTTTACAGAGATGAGGGTTGGTGTTTGTCATTTAGAGATAGCATTCACTGGTGTCCCTGTGCCTTGTTATTATGTTATTATATGAATCATTTCAGTCAAATGCATTGACTGTGTTGTAACTCTGTTATGTTGTTCATTGTGTACACATGTACACATCTATCACACTTCTGTCCATCCTGATAGAGGGTCTCTTTCTCTTTTCTCTCTAAAGGTTTGTTCCTGTTCCGATGTGAGGGTCCCGGGACAGAGGATGTCACATGAGAACAGATTGTAAAGCCCTCTGAGGTACATTTGTGATTTTGGCTTATACAAAATATATTAAATTGAATTTAATTGAATTGAAAATGAATTGTTTCAGATTAAATGTGGGTGTCACAAGTGAGAAAGCAAGAAAAGCAGTGACATCAGATCAAATGAGTGTGTCAGTTTCACAACAGAATTAAGAGAACAAGAGAACAGTATTGTGTGTAGTGGTAGTGGTCACATCAGGAGTAGAACCACTTCTCTCAGTGCTGCTGTAGTTCTAAAGGAAGGGGGGGGGGGTAGCTCCTTCTTACTCACACAAAGGGACATCTACTGGATGAATGTTGTAATGACAGTGTGTGTGCTGTAAGGGACTAAATGGTTGCTTTAGTTTGGGCTCATAACAAGTGTAAAGGAAAGAGAAACCCCATAGATTGAAAGTATTTTATTTGAATGTTCCCATCTTTAGAACTAAGAGGAGACTGTGTGTGATGTCTGACTATCACTATAGTAGTTTTTGTTGTTACCCACATGTCTCTATATTGAGTTCACTTTTTCTCTTCACACGGTTCATCTCACATCCAAGATGAACTGAGTGTTAAGTGTTAACTTATCAAAGAGAGTCTTATCCATCAGCGAAGCGCCTTGAACCAGTTTGTTATCTCAAATGTATGTGATATTGATTCATTCCAATCAATCAAATCCAACATAGCAAATGACAATGTTGATGTTTCACTTTACCTGTAATCATGACTTCTTTTACATGGATGTATAATTAGTCAATTTAAATTGTGAAAGAGTATTCACGACCAAGAGGAAAGATGTTGTTCTGTACTAAAAGCAGAAATGAAACAAAGAAAAGCATTAAACTGGAAAGTTATTAAAGCTCTGCCCAGCTACTACTAACTACTAGTTTAATTAAAATGTTTAATTAAGCTAAAATGTCTTTGTTACTTAAGGATTCAAAAGACCTTCATGATTCTCTGCAGTCTAAAAGACAGAAAATACAGAAAAGACAGACTTTATGTCACATTTATTAGTATGGGCCTCTAAGGGTACTTCTCAAGTCTCTTAATTGTCATTTCCTCGCTCCTCGATCCTCGCTTGAACCGAAAGTTGTTTCTGCGCCGCCATAAGTCCAGGAAGTCTTTTAACGGCCGACACGCCCCCTCATTGTTCATCAGTGATGTGATTGGACGCTGCAGCCGATCGGACTGACTGACTGAGTTTAACACCAGAGTGAAGACAGATCAGATTAAACTCTAGTTTATATTTGATTAGTTTTCTGATTCACCGTCTGGTTTAAATATATGTTCATTGTAGTCTGAACAACAAAAGGACCACAAACAACTTTCTTCATTTATTATAAAGATTTGTGTTTTCATGATCTGATGTTTCCCTCAATAACTTTATTATGAAACAATTAAAGTGAGAGAGAGCTTTTTACATCATTTATCATCATTTCATTCAGTCACGTGAGGCTGATCATTCCTGAGTGTTTGATGAGTTTTATCATTTAAGAGAAACAATAATCATATTCTGGGTTATTTAATAATGACATCAGTCACAATTTAAAAACGTACAGACGCAAATAATTCATAAATAAGACGATCGCATTCTGTCGGTAGAAATCGATCGAAAAAAACTGTTTTTGACCGTGCGACATTGAATGAATATAAATGCTATGATTTTTGGTTTATGTAAAGAAAATGGATTACAGCAGAGAAAGTGGTTGAAAAAACTCTAATATGTAAACAAAATTAAATATTCATAAGACAATTATTAATTTGCATATATAAACAAATCGTTCAGGAAACTTGTAATGCAAAAATATATTGTCTTAATGTAAATACAAACTTAAGCCATCAGTATGATTTGAAAGATGCTACATAATATTTGGGTAGGTTCATTATTTACCAAGATATCCAGTTTGATTTTAGACCTCATATTTTAGAAGTTATCAGCCAAAATATGAAGTGCTTCATAAATGGCCACATGGTGGTGCTATCCCATCAGAAATCACTTGTTCCCTTGTTCATGGCCAACTTTCCAAAAACGTCATTGAAGTCTGTTTTTGAAGCATCCTGGTAACAAACAGGACCAAATGCCTACATGTGCTTTACATGTGTTGACTACTGTCTCCATACAACATGTGTATCTTTTGTATCTTAATTGCATGTCAAACAAAACAACTTTTATTCAGATCATTTAAGTAACTTGTACTCAAGTAACATATCCAATGCAGGACTTTTACTTGTAACAGAGTTTTTTTCAGTGTGATATTAGTGCTTTTTCTTACAAAATCTGAATCGGAAAAATCGAGTTTATTCATTGTTCATTAAAAGTTGTGTAATGAAATTCAGAACCTGCATATTAATGACAGTGTGTTGACCATTTTAAATGGCTATATACCATGAAACTCATGCTTTGACAAGCTTTGACACATGCATTTGAGGACAAATACTGAGGCCATAACCAGCAGTTCTAATTTTTCTCTCATAAAGTTATTGCACAACTTAATTTTGCTTTTCATGTATGCTGTCACGATTAGGCTTTGCCTTCTGTGTTCTGTGTCATTTTGTAACTCCTCACTCTACCTGTCGGCACTCCCTTCACCTGTCTCTGGTTACTAATCAAGCACTCCCTCATTCAGCGCACCTGTCTTCCACTCTCACCTCATCAAGCTCACTACTCTCACCTGCTCACCTGCTTCCTCCACTATTTAAACCCCTGCCTCACACACACTCACTGCCAATGTCATCACCTCCTGTAGTAGACACAGCTCAGAAAGAAGGGTCATGATGAGAGAAATGCAGAGACTAGGGATGAGAGGAAGAGAGTTGGAAAATATAATAGAGTGGGGATCTGGTAGTCTGGGAAGAAGGTGCTTCACTCATTTTTTGAGAGAAACTGGTCTGATGGGGAAAATGTAGTAGTTGGGAACATATAAGTGACTGAAACCGGAAGATGGCAGTAATGCAACAAAAAGGATGCAAGCTGCCGTTAAAAACCACAGAAGAAGAAGAAGAAGACACTCACTGCCAGATCATTACCCCATGTGCTTCATGTCTACCGGCCCGTTTTGGCCCGTTTTGGCCCGTTTTGCTCGTCCTGTTCCTGGTTTCCCCGTCTGCCTGCCTGCCTGTCCTGTTCTGTTCCTACTGGATTTACCCCCTCGTCTCTTGTCTGTTGCTTGGACTACCCCGTTGTGTTCTGGTATGTTTCCTGTGTTTGTTCAATAAATGCCACCTTCACGATACTCTGCCTGGTCTGCGTTTGCGTCCTCCACCATGCTCCGTGACAGAATGATCTGGCCACAAATAGACTCAGCAGACCACAGTGTGGAGTGCCGTCTCCCGGAGTGGTATACTCAGGTTATGGGAACCCGCCTGGCCGTTGGAGGGCCTCGGAGTGTCCAAGAGGCAAACCGCGACTTTGTGGACTCAGTGGACCAATGTTTTGAGCGTTTTTCCCCTGAGTGGCACGAACAATTTGCGGGGACCCGTCTGGCCTTGGGAGGTCCTCGGAGTGTCCAGAAGGCGAACCGTGACCTGATGGACATCCCATTCAACCCTCGTAGGAGGCAGAGACAGAGGAAGGGTCAGACCCCCGTTCCCGCTGGGCCGCAGCGTTCCCCTGTTTCCGTCTCCACTGGGCCGCAGTTTTCCCCAGCTCCCCGTGTCCAGTGTTGGGCTAGGGGAGGGCCTCTGAGCATCCAGAGGGTTAACCCGGAACTAAGCCTCCCTGTCACCCCTAAGAAGAGGCAGAAGAAGGGTCAGACCCCAGTACCAGCTGTTGCTGTCTCCGAGCAGCAGTGACCTCCAGTTCCAGTCGCCGCCGTCTCCGAGGAGCAGCGACCTCAAGTTCCAGTCGCAGCCGTCTCCGAGCAGCAGCGACCTCCAGTTCCAGTCGCCGCAGTCTCCGAGCAGCGACCTCCAGTTCCAGTCGTCTCCGGGCGGCAGCGACCTCCAGTTCCTGCCACCGTCGCCTCGGAGCTGCAGCGACCCCATCCAGCTTCGGCCCCTGTCGCCCCCTTCGAGCCGCAGTCGCTCCCGGACCAGGCAGCCACCAATGAGTTGAACCTACTGTTGGCAGGCTTTGCCATTTGGCTGAGCCTTGCCGTCTCCGAGCAGCAGCCGCTCCCAGTTCCTGCCGCTGCCGTCTCCAAGCCACAGCCTCTTCCAGTTCCTGCCACTGCCGTCTCTGAGCAGCAGCCTCTTCCAGTTCCTGCCACTGCCGTCTCTGAGCCGCAGCCTCTTCCAGTTCCTGCCGCTGCCGTCTCCAAGCCGCAGCCTCTTCTAGTTCCTGCCGTCTCCGAGTCGCAGCCTCATCCAGTTCCTGCCGTCTCCGAGCCGCAGCCGCTTCCTGCCGCTGCTGTCTCCGAGCCGCAGCCGCTTCCAGTTCCTGCCGCTGCCGTCTCCGAGCCGCAGCCGCTTCCAGTTCCTGCCGCTGCCGTCTCCGAGCCACAGCCGCTTCCAGTTCCTGCCGGTTCCAGTTCCTGCAGCTGCCGTCTCCGAGCCACAGCCGCTTCCAGTTCCTGCCGGTTCCAGTTCCTGCAGCTGCCGGTTCCAGTTCCTGCCGCAGCCGGTTCCAGTTCCTGCCGCTGTCGTCTTCGAGCCGCAGCGGGTTCCCGTTCCTGCCGCTGCCGCATCCGTACGCCAGCGATCACCAGTTCCTGACCCCGCTGCCGAATGCCAGCGATCACCAGTTCCTGACCCTGCTGCCGAATGCCAGCGATCACCAGTTCCTGACCCCGCTGCCGAATGCCAGCGATCACCAGTTCCTGACCCTGCTGTCGAATGCCGAATCCCCCGTTCCTGACCCTGCTGTCGAATGCCGAATCCCCCGTTCCTGACCCTGCTGTCGAATGCCGAATCCCCCACTGTTATAGTGTTGTATATAGTGTGTGTCCTGTTATAGTGTTGTGTATATAGTGTGCTGTGTCCTGTTATACATAGTGTCCTGTTATAGTGTTCGCAAGATGGCGCCGTGTTAGCGGCAGCCTGTTGCAGCAGCTCCCCGTGTGTGTTTTAACTTTAGTATTTTTGCACTCTTTCCCTCTTCTTATTGTTTTTTCTTTTTCCTTAACGTTTTGTTTCTACAGTCAGACAACGGACAGTAACTTTTTTTTCTCAATTTTTCTCGTGGTTTCTGTTACTTTTCACCCGCTGTGTACCTGAGAGACACACACAATGAGTTGGGCCATTGTTTACTCCCGTGAGCAGCTGATCGCGCTGAGTGAGCCGCGGCTTTTGCCGGGCGCGAGGCCTGAGATCCCGGCGGAGCTACGGAGAAGACGTCGGGGATGCAGGTCTGGCGCTAAGCGAAGGGCGAAGAGGAGGAGATTCAAACCTTCGGTGCTGGCGATACTAATGGGGAACGTGAGGTCTTTGGCAAATAAGACGGATGAGCTCGGCGCGCTGGTAAAGACCGAGAGGGACTTCCGTGAGTGTAGCGTAATTTGTTTCACTGAGACTTGGCTGCACGTGGATTTCCCAGACCACAGTGTGTCGGTGCCCGGGTTCAGGACTGTTCGGGCGGACAGAGACGCTATTCAGAGCGGCAAGAAGAGAGGTGGCGGGATTGCAATGTTTGTGAATGAGAGGTGGTGCAATCCCGACCATGTCTGTGTGAAGGAGCGCTTCTGCAGCCCGGACATTGAACTATTAGCCGTTGGGATGCGTCCTTATTATTTGCCGAGGGAGTTCACGTCTGCCATTGTTGTCGCTGTCTACTTCCCTCCATCAGCTGATGCAGAGAGAGCAGTGGACACCATCCACTCCACCGTGTCTGGACTAATGAGTCAACATCCTGGTGCATTCTTGGCAGTTACTGGAGACTTTAATCACACCACCCTGGATAAAGCCCTGCCGACCTGCCACCAGTATGTTGACTGCCCCACTCGGAACAATAAAACTCTGGACTTACTGTATGCAAATGCTAAAGATGCATACAGTGCCACTGCCCTACCCCCCCCCCCCCCCCCCCCCCTTGGCAGGTCCGACCACAACCTGATCCTGTTAACACCTAAGTATGTTCCTCTGGTGCAGAGGCTGCCTGTGACCACCAGGACTGTGAGGAGGTGGTCTCAGGAGGCTGAAGACGCCCTGCAGGACTGCTTTGAGTCCACAGATTGGGATGTGCTGTGTGGACCACATGGGGAAGACATCAACAACATTACGGACTGCATCACAGAATATATTAAATTCTGTGAACAAACCACCATACCATCCCGGACAGTACACTGCTTCCCCAACAATAAGCCATAGATCACCAGTGACCTGAAAGCTCTTCTTAACAAGAAGAAAGCAGCTTTCAGGTCTGGGGACAGGGACGAGCTCAGGAGAGTCCAGCGCGACCTGAAGGTGAAGCTCAGAGAGTGCAAGGACTCCTATAGGAGGAAGCTGGAGGCCAAACTCCAGCAGAACAACGTGAGGGAGGTGTGGACGGGGATGAAGCAGATTACTGGCTTCAAGGTTGGAGGGAGACAACCAGGGCAAACGAGCTAAACTCTTTCTTCAACAGGTTTAGCTCAGAGCCCTCATCTGTCTCCTCCTCACACCACACCTCCCAAACACCTCCCCCCCTCTGTCCCCCTCTGGTGAGCTGCATGGACTCAGAGCCCTCCACTTCAAAGGGCTCTTCCACCACTGACACCATGACCACCCCCTCACCCCTTTCTGTGACGACTGGCCAGGTTAGGAGACAGCTGGAGAGACTCCACCAAGGCAAGGCTGCAAGACCTGATGGCATCAGCCCCAGGGTCCTGAAGACCTGCGCCATCCAGCTTTCTGATGTCCTTTGACACCTATACAACCTGAGCCTGAAGCAAGAGGAAGTCCCGGTGCTGTGGAAGACGTCGTGCCTGGTCCCTGTACCAAAGAAGACGACCCCATCTGGCCTCAATGACTACCGACCAGTTGCCCTCACATCACATGTGATGAAGGTGCTGGAGAGGCTGGTCTTGGCCCACCTCCGGCCGCAGGTGAAATCCTCACTGGACCCTCTGCAATTTGCTTACCAGCCCCGTGTGGGGGTGGACGACACCATCATCTACCTGCTGCAAGGAGCTCAGTCGCACCTGGATGGACCCGGTGGCTCTGTGAGAATCACTTTCTTTGACTTCTCCAGTGCATTTAACACCATCCAACCAGTGCTGCTGAGTGAGAAGCTGCGGGTGGTGGGGGTTAATGCGTCCACCGGCTCTTGGATCACTGACTACCTCACGGGCAGACCACAGTTTGTCCGACTGGGCCGTGGGCTGTCTGATGTGGTGGTCAGTGATACTGGAGCCCCACAGGGAACTGTTCTGTCTCCCTTCCTGTTCACCTTGTACACCACTGACTTCCAGTACAACTCAGGGTCATGCCATCTGCAGAAGTTCTCTGATGACTCTGCAGTGGTCGGGTGTATAAGAGACGGACGGGAGGAGGAGTACAGGGCAGTGGTGGGTGACTTTGTGGAGTGGGCCGGTAGAAATCACCTGCTGCTGAACGTGGCCAAGACCAGAGAGATGGTGGTCGACTTCAGAAGGAAGACGACGGCTCCACAACCGCTGAGAGTTCTGGGAGAGGATGTGGACATGGTGGAGGAGTACAAGTTCCTGGGTGTCACCATCGACAGACTGAACAGGAAGGCGAACATCAACGCTGTGTACAAGAAGGGGATGAGTCGACTCTTTCTTGAGGAAACTTCGATCCTTCAACGTGTGCAGCAAGATGTTGGAGATGTTCTACCAGTCTGTTGTGGTCAGTGCACTTTACTTCTCCGTAGAGTCTGCTGGGGGAGCAGCATTGGAACCGGAGACACCAACAGACTTAACAAACTAGTTAAGAAGGCCGGCTCCATCATTGGCTGCAAACAAGACAATTTGGAACAGGCGGTGGAGAGGAGGACACTGAAGAAACTATTATCCATATTGGATAACCCGGATCACCCTCTCCACCACCTACTGCAGGGACAGAGGAGCACTTTCTCCAACAGACTGATCCAGCTCCGCTGTCACAAGGACAGATACATGAGAACATTCCTGACCTCTGCTATATCACTGTATAATAAATCACCTCTGGCCAGATCATCATCCTTCAAATGACTACAACACTTGCTTGCTGTTGTTGGTGATCCTTGCACTACTGTTCAGTTTGTTTAGTTTACCTAGTTAATTTAATACCATGATCCTTGCACTACTGTTCAGTTTGGTTAGTTTACCTAGTTAATTTAATACCATTCTAATTCATTGTATATACTGTGCATTTTTATTTTTATTCTATTTTATCTTATTTATTTTTTTTAATTATATTTTCAATTCAATATCTGCTCTGCTATTTTATTGTACTGTATATATTGTGCATTTCCATACTTCATATCTTATTCTACTCTGTAACTTGCTGCTACAAACAAATTTCCCCCCGGGGATAAATAAAGTTTATATCTATCTAGTGTGCTGTCTCCTGTTATAGTGTGTTGTGTATATAGTGTGTTGTGTCCTGTTATAGTGTTGTGTATATAGTGTGTTGTGTCCTGTTATAGTGTGTTGTGTCCTGTTATAGTGTGTTGTGTCCTGTTATAGTGTTGTGTATATAGTGTGTTGTGTCCTGTTATAGTGTGTTGTGTCCTGTTATAGTGTTGTGTATATAGTGTGTTGTGTCCTGTTGTAGTGTGTTGTGTCCTGTTATATATAGTGTGTTGTGTCCTGTTGTAGTGTGTTGTGTATATAGTGTGTTGTGTCCTGTTGTAGTGTGTTGTGTCCTGTTATACATAGTGTTGTATATAGTGTGTTGTGTCCTGTTATACAGTGTTGTATATAGTGTTGTGTCCTGTTATACATAGTGTTGTATATAGTGTGTTGTGTCCTGTTATACATAGTGTTGTATATAGTGTGTTGTGTCCTGTTATACATAGTGTTGTATATAGTGTGTTGTGTCCTGTTATACATAGTGTTGTATATAGTGTGTTGTGTCCTGTTATACATAGTGTTGTATATAGTGTGCTGTGTCCTGTTATAGTGTTGTGTCCTGTTATAGTGTTGTGTATATAGTGTGTTGTGTCCTGTTATAGTGTTGTATATAGTGTGTTGTGTCCTGTTATACATAGTGTTGTATATAGTGTGCTGTGTCCTGTTATAGTGTTGTGTCCTGTTATCAGTGGCGGCTGGTGGAAAATGTTCTTGGTAGGGCTGTGCCACATCCAATCAATTTCAGCAAACATCCCAGAATGATTTAATGCAAACAAATTAAGGTATCAAACGCGCATTACTACTTTGCAGTTAAATATTTAACATTTATTCCAACACGAAAAAAAGCAGTAAATAACACTTTCACAAACACGTCAGGACATCTTATTTTAGTCACCCTCACAGGGAATTCAGTATAATATAATATATTTAACATATAATAATATTCTGTATAATATAATATATATATATATCATATAATATTCTGTATAATATAATAATATATATATCATATAATATTCTGTATAATATAATAATATATATGTCATATAATAATATTCACTATAATATAAAACACACACACACACACATATATATATATATATATAATAATATATATATATATATATATATATATATAACTATATATCCATTTCTCAGACAGGTGCTTCATGTCCCTCACTCCCTAACTGTCCATGCTGGTTCTGTCCCCGTTGTTTTAAAAAGATAAATAAGTTATTATCATGACGTCATCCAGCTAGTCAAACCTGTCTGGTGTACAGCTAGTAGAGAAGCTTCATGTACTGCTTCTCTTTCCTGCTAGTCTGCTGTCTGATTGTGAGGTCAGGCTGATCTGGGATCAGCTCTTTCAGTAGTTTCTCCTCTCAGTTCTCCTCTCAAACGGGTCTTGGAGGAGCAGTGCTCACACTGGCGCTCTCCTGTAGAGACTTCTCCTGACGAGAACGCGCAGCTTGGGGCAGGAAAAAAACTGCCCCAAGCTGAATCTATTTGAGGACGCTGATTGGCTGAATTGTATGTCACTCATTTATATCTTTACTCAGCATTGGCTAAACTGCTTTATAGACCCGCCTCTTTGGGGCAGTTTTTCCAGCGCCCCAGCAGCTGAGACGCGCACACACAGAGAGGAAGAGCAGTCAGGCAGAGAGGACAAGCAGGAAAAGCATATATTTACCGCAGATATCATATTTTACACATATTACTGGGTGATTCCATGTTTCAAAAACACAAATATTGACAATTTGTATAGTTTATTTTTATTTTTATTTTTATTTTAATTTTATTTTTATTTTTATTTTTTGTAGCTCTAGGGGGGGCGGCGCCCTAGCGCCCTCTATGGACCAGCCGCCACTGCCTGTTATAGTGTTGTGTATATAGTGTGTTGTGTCCTGTTATACACAGTGTTGTATATAGTGTGTTGTGTCCTGTTATACATAGTGTTGTATATAGTGTGTTGTGTCCTGTTATACATAGTGTTGTATATAGTGTGTTGTGTCCTGTTATACATAGTGTTGTATATAGTGTGTTGTGTCCTGTTATACATAGTGTTGTATATAGTGTGTTGTGTCCTGTTATACACAGTGTTGTATATAGTGTGTTGTGTCCTGTTATACACAGTGTTGTATATAGTGTGTTGTGTCCTGTTATACATAGTGTTGTATATAGTGTGTTGTGTCCTGTTATACATAGTGTTGTATATAGTGTGTTGTGTCCTGTTATAGTGTTGTATACTGTTATACATAGTGTTGTATAGTGTGCTGTACTTATATACAGTGTTGCTTTCTGTTATATTATTTAGAGTGTTTTGTTATGTCATATATGGTGTTATGTTATTATAGCAGTCGCTCAGTGCTTTGAGGATGGCAGGTCTCTTATCTGTTCAATATTCACCACTACCTCCACTTCTACTGTAGTGCCCCCGAGCCGGGCACTAAACCTTCATCTGTACAGTGAACCTGGATACATGAAGGTGAAACGTCTTCGCCTGTTCTCTGCTTTGTCTGAAACAATGCATTTTTCTCGAAGCCTCCTTTTTCAAAAAGTGTAATGAGATAGCCCAGCCTTGTAATTGGTTAAATTACTAGTCATTAGTTCCATCATATGCTAATTAGCTCATATGTAAATTGCGGGGCCAGATGAATCCCAGTGCCCATCTCTGTGTAATTAGTCTGTAATTCCTCTGCATCCTGTGGAACACAGCGAAGTTGGCAGGCCAAACGTGTGTCTGATGCAACAGAGGGAGGGACAGGGGACTAATTAGAAATATCTCACATGAAGCATTTCTACATTAATTACAACATTTTCTATGTCCCAATACTTTTTGTCATTCCTTCTCCCCACAACTGGGCTGCTTCAGAGGAGGACATCACAAACCAACAAGGAGCCTGACTGCTGCTTAATCAAAGATGTGGCTCCTTATTTGCATTTCTAATTGGAATTAATTAGGATCATACAAATAGTGTGTGTGTGTTCTCTCAGAGATGTTCTTATGTGGATTTCTTCATTCAGCTGATGATGTCATCAACGGTGGACGGGCAGCAGCACATCTGGAGTGAATCAGCTGCTATTAACAGCAAAATGTTAAGAACAATAGCTCCGTCTGAACATCTCAGGCTGGCCATTACTGCAGTGCCCTTTACCATTTGTTGGCTATTGTCTTTCTTTCATTGTTAAACTCTTTGAAACTGTTAAAGTTGTTGTATGAAGTAGTTATTATCGTTATTACTCGCTGGGCCTGGTGCCACTTTCTAACAAGGTAGGTAGGATTTATAAAGGTTTGTAAGCTATCATGAACACTTCACTAATGGTTAATACATGATTTACTAATGGTTAATAAATCACTTACTAGCACTCTATGGATGAGCCATAAGCTGTTCATTAAAGCAGCTTTTGGGTTGCCAGATTGTGAATATTTGTATTTACTACTACATGACATGTAGAGGTGGGTGATGAATAAAAAGAATGTGCAGTGTTCCATCACAAACATCTAGAACAGCTTCAGAGAGTGTGAGGAACTCTACTGGAGGGATCAACAGCCCTCTTATGAAAGAGATCCCCTCATTGGTGGTTTGATGATGGAGTGAAGATTCATCATGTTCAGCCTCATTTAGTGAGCCCTGCAGACAAGACAGACATTTGGTCAGATTTCACTAGTCACCTGTATGTTCATGTGATGAGCAGGTACTCCATCTTTGAAAACCACAGAAAACATCTTCCAGCTGCAGTCCCGTCGATGTGATTCATCCCACAGGGGCTCGTTCTTCAGCAGCTGCAGTGAACTAACTGCAGTTTTGTTGGTCTGACTTCCAGAGTTTCATGATGTTCGAAATACTGATTTAAAGGTTTTCCTGCCACAACAATGAAAGTGAGGTATGAAGATGGTGTGAAAGGTAAACGTATGTACTACTCCAGTCTCACCATCTACTCATAACAGAGACGTTGATGTGGCTGGTACACTACATCTCTCACAATCATGTAACGTTCATCTAAAACACTCGCTGCATGTTTCATTAAGGATTGTGACGCTACGACTTGTTCTGTGTCAACCTTACTGAAAGGTTGCAGAGCGTTGGTTCTGCTTTGACACCCCATGAAATGAATCTCATGTTCGTGTAAACACTCGTTGGAGGAGCGCTGGCAGCACACATCGAATATGTAGCACATGACCTTGGCTCAGACTGTCTAATTCAGTCTGCTGTAGTTTTGAGGGCAGCACTGCAGGCGACGCTGCCCCCCCCCCCCCCCCCATCACCCGCTCCCATCCTGCACCCCCAACCACACATGACCCCAGGCTATCTGTCTGACAGCCAGCAATTAGAACTTCACCAGTAACTACCCCAGACCCTCATTACCAGTTAATTAAATCAAATCTATCAGGAATTATCTGCCTAACCCTGGGAGGAATACCTCCAAGAACGCTTTCAAACCCTCAAAAGTAGGAACAAGCCGAGTGTTTGTCCTGAAACGTGTCCTGAAACGTCTGTTCATGTTCAATTCTTGAGGTTTTCTTACTTGAGGCTTATTTCACAGGTGGAAGACAAGGACTAAAAAGACTAAAAAAATAACATTTTTCACAAACAATGTACAGTTTTTATTCCAAAAAAGCAGTGTGTACGAGCTGAAGCCTTTACACGTTCTATTTCAACAGTAAAAGGGTTAAAATCCTCCATAATTTAAACATTCATTTCAGAAAAATAACATCCATTTATTTATTCTCAAACAGGTCATAAAAAGCTACAAAATGGAGACTCGAGATCTATGCACAGAAATAAAAACATAGAAAAGTCAGTGTGGCTGGACTGTACACAGGTTCCTGATGGGCTCCTCCTCCTCCTCGGGTCATCATCGCTTCACCATCAAGTGAATTTATATGTGTGACTGTCAAGGAAACTCACGTTTAGACCACAGCACACGTCACTGCTGGCACAGTACCAACACAATTAAAGGGTCTGAAGGGCATCTCTACTTCATTTAAATGGGGTGAACTAAATATTAGCACTTGTCTGTACAACACATTAGAATTCAATGAAGGAAGGAGTTATTGCAGAGCTGTTGGAGAATTGGAGAACCGAGGAGCTCAGAAGGACCACACCGTCGGCCACAAAGTCATCTCATCGAAAGGCTCACTGAGGGTGTCCGGGCTCAGTGAGGTCATTGTGTTTATTATCTTCTTTGTGTTTTATAACGTGGTGTTGTGTATGCATAATAATCGCCAAGATTAACGACCGAGATCGTTAATGTTGTGTAGAAATGACTGTATTTCAAACTGCTGCGATGGTGTTTTGAGATAGTTCAGTCCCCGTTTGTAGCTTGTTGTTTCATCGGTTCAGAGGTCAGAACCGCGGTTGGGCGAGTCAAAGATCGTCAGCCGCGTTTCTGTGATGAGATAGTAATCTCCGTATCTTACGGCGGTGGTGAGGATCTGTTTTGGAGGATTTGTTTTGTTTTGCTTTCTCTCTTCTTCTACTAACACACACATATAGCGTTAAGCTACATGTAGCTCCGGGTTGGGCTAACTGCTTCAGACAGGTGTAGATAACGAGGTCTCTATATTCGCCATTTAGTGGTCTTGCGAGGGTGGTCACGTGCGAACTCCATTTTGATAGTTCGTTCTAATGTGTAGTCTTGACGTAGCCACGTTTTAGATTACATCATACTTCTATTAATGTCAATAATTTAGTTTTTCATATTTGCTGATAAGTCAAACACGCTCCTTTCCTTCCCAACATATTATATATATGTGTCGTATCCTTGTATTATTATTTATTGTGCAAAAAAACAACAACATACATACAAGTCCGTACTAATGTCTGATCAGTAGGTACTACAGTCGGTGAAGGACTATGGCTCCACTAACTGGATCTCTATCTGCTATCCTGCCAAAGGAGCAGTTATTGTCCTAGAAGAAGCCCTTTGTCCTGACCTGTCATTGCTGTAAAGGATATGAGTCATAGTCGAGTTTCTGGGTGAGAACTCCTGTCAGGATGAACTCAGCGTTGTGGACATCTGGACAACAGAGACAGAATGAGAAACACATCAGTACATATTCTGATAGAACATCAGCTTCACAGACACGGTTCTCTCAATGCTCTCTGTAAACATGTCTCGATGCGTTTCACGCATTAACACGTGAAACGCTGCACTTATGCAACACTAACAGGCTGATATATACAAAACACAGTAGAGTACTGTAAAGAAACACGGTAGAGTACTGTAAAGAAACACAGTAGAGTACAGTGAAGAAACACAGTGAAGAAACACAGTAGAGTACAGTGAAGAAACACAGTAGAGTACACAGAAGAAACACGGTAGAGTACTGTAAAGAAACACAGTAGAGTACTGTAAAGAAACACAATAGAATACAGTGAAGAAACACGGTAGAGTACTGTAAAGAAACACAGTAGAGTACAGTAAAGAAACACAATAGAATACAGTGAAGAAACACAGTAGAGTACAGTGAAGAAACACAGTAGAGTACAGTGAAGAAACACAGTGAAGAAACACAGTAGAGTACAGTGAAGAAACACAGTGAAGAAACACAGTAGAGTACAGTGAAGAAACACAGTAGAGTACACAGAAGAAACACGGTAGAGTACAGTAAAGAAACACAGTAGAGTACTGTAAAGAAACACAATAGAATACAGTGAAGAAACACGGTAGAGTACTGTAAAGAAACACAGGAGAGTACAGTGAAGAAACACAGTAGAGTACACAGAAGAAACACGGTAGAGTACTGTAAAGAAACACAGTAGAGTACTGTAAAGAAACACAATAGAATACAGTGAAGAAACACGGTAGAGTACTGTAAAGAAACACAGTAGAGTACTGTAAAGAAACACAATAGAATACAGTGAAGAAACACAGTAGAGTACTGTAAAGAAACACGGTAGAGTACAGTAAAGAAACACAGTAGAGTACAGTGAAGAAACACAGTAGAGTACACAGTTGAATACAGTGAAGAAACACGGTAGAGTACTGTAAAGAAACACAGTAGAGTACTGTAAAGAAACACAGTAGAGTACTGTAAAGAAAAACAGTAGAGTACAGTGAAGAAACACAGTAGAGTACTGTAAAGAAACACGGTAGAGTACAGTGAAGAAACACAGTAAAGTACACTGTAGAGTACAGTGAAGAAACACAGTAGAGTACAGTGAAGAAACACAGTAGAGTACAGTAAAGAAACACAGTAGAGTACAGTAAAGAAATGCAGTACAGTAAACATTCGAGTACAGTAAAGAAACCCAGTAGATTAGTCAAGAAATGCAGTAGAGTACACATTAGAGTACAGTAAAGAAACGCAGTAGAGTACAGTAAAGAAATGCAGTAGAGTAAACATTAGAGTACAGTAAAGAAACGCAGTAGAGTAAACATTCGAGTACAGTAAAGAAACGCAGTAGAGTACAGTAAAGAAACCCAGTAGAGTACAGTAAAGAAACCCAGTAGAGTACACATTAGAGTACAGTAAAGAAACACAGTAGAGTACAATAAAGAAACACAGTAGAGCACAGTAAAGAAACACAGAAGAGTAAAGTAAAGAAACACAATAGCGAACAGTAAAGAAACACAGAAGAGTAAAGTAAAGAAACAGTACAGTACAGTAAAGGAACACAGTAGAGTAAAGTAAAAAAAACGCAGTAGAATACAGTAAAGAAACCCAGTAGAATACAGTAAAGAAACCCAGTAGAGTACACATTAGAGTACAGTAAAGAAACCCAGTAGAGTACAGTAAAGAAACACAACAGAATAAAGTAAAGAAACACAGTAGAGAACAGTAAAGAAACACAATAGAGAACAGTAAAGAAACACAGAAGAGTAGAGTAAAGAAACACAACAGAGTAAAGTAAAGAAACACAACAGAGTAAAGTAAAGAAACACAACAGAGTAAAGTAAAGAAACACAGTACAGTACAGTAAAGGAACACAGTAGAGTAAAGTAAAAAAAACGCAGTAGAATACAGTAAAGAAACCCAGTAGAGTACAGTAAAGAAACAACAGAGTAAAGTAAAGAAACACAGTAGAGAACAGTAAAGAAACACAATAGAGAACAGTAAAGAAACCCAGTAGAGTACAGTAAAGAAACAACAGAGTAAAGTAAAGATACACAGTAGAGAACAGTAAAGAAACACAATAGAGAACAGTAAAGAAACACAATAGAGAACAGTAAAGAAGCACAGAAGAGTAAAGTAAAGAAACAGTACAGTACAGTAAAGGAACACAGTAGAGTAAAGTAAAAAAAACGCAGTAGAATACAGTAAAGAAACCCAGTAGAGTACAGTAAAGAAAGCCAGTAGAGTACAGTAAAGAAACAACAGAGTAAAGTAAAGAAACACAGTATAGAACAGTAAAGAAACCCAGTAGAGTACAGTAAAGAAACAACAGAGTAAAGTAAAGAAACACAGTAGAGAACAGTAAAGAAACACAATAGAGTACACATTAGAGTATAGTAAATAAACCCAGTAGAGTACAGTAAAGAAACACAACAGAGTAAAGTAAAGAAACACAGTAGAGAACAGTAAAGAAACACAATAGAGAACAGTAAAGAAACCCAGTACAGTACAGTAAAGAAACAACAGAGTAAAGTAAAGAAACCCAGTAGAGTACAGTAAAGAAACACAATAGAGAACAGTAAAGAAACAACAGAGTAAAGTAAAGAAACACAGTAGAGAACAGTAAAGAAACACAATAGAGAACAGTAAAGAAACACAATAGAGAACAGTAAAGAAACCCAGTAGAGTACAGTAAAGAAACCCAGTAGAGTACAGTAAAGAAACAACAGAGTAAAGTAAAGAAACACAGTAGAGAACAGTAAAGAAACACAATAGAGAACAGTAAAGAAACACAATAGAGAACAGTAAAGAAACACAATAGAGTACAGTAAAGAAACACAACAGAGTAAAGTAAAGAAACACAGTACAGTACAGTAAAGGAACACAGTAGAGTAAAGTAAAAAAAACGCAGTAGAATACAGTAAAGAAACACAGTAGAGTACAGTAAAGAAACACAGTAGAGTACAGTAAAGAAACACAATAGAGTACAGTAGAAGATTTTGATCGGCCCCAATACTGATTCTTAGGATCTGTTTAGGACATATCTAATATCAAGTGATTTTACAATTGCTTTCTAAAAGTGGATACTACTCAGAACGTAGGACAGGAGTAAGACTGTCTGTGTGTGTGTGTGTCTTACCAATGTTTTTCAAGAAGTATTCTCTACAAAGGTGGAGGTCATTGTCACAGGAAATTAAGATGATCTCTGGAAGATTCTGCAACAGAAATCCAACATGTAGTTAGTACTTTGTAAATAAAGTTATTATGTATTTAATAAAATAAGTTCTACTCTCTTTATTGGTACTAATGCTTAGTACTGCATTAGTTCTATTGAGAAACCTGATCATCATTGCTTAAAGGTGCATTGTGTATGAGGCCAGAATTTAGTTTCAAATTAAAAAAATAAAGAAAATACGAGTCGTTTTCTCGTTTCCGCCACTTTGGTTTTAATCCAATAAACAACTATCAAAGCGCAGACGGACCCGTTTGGTGGCACAAACACATAGAGAGCTAATGTAAACTACAGGCCGATGGCACACGAGAAGATTAGAAGATGTTTGGTTCTCAGAGTTTTAGCAGTTTGGCTGATTTCACGTATTCGTGCCCTGCTGTTAGTAGTTGGCTTTATTTTGTAACTGATGACTGTAAATGTAGATTGTATTGACACCTCTAGAGGTGAAATGCTGAATTACACATTGCCCCTTAAATAACATCACCTTCCATTCATTGGCTGGAAGGACTTTGGATACATTTGGTATTTTAGGGACCATTAAAACCTTTTCACCGTAATTTGACCGACCTCATTGTGCTGCATATTAAAACCATTTTAAAGAAGAATCAGTGTTTTTCAGACTGTGGATGGGTGCATTTAAAAGTAGTGCAGGTATTTTGAAGGACCTTGTTCTGTTTATGCTCCATGATCTTTCTGTAGGAGGGTTGTTTGGCCAGCAGTTTCCCTCCAGCACTCTCCAGGATGGGCTTCATGGTGCTGAGGCTGGGGCAGATCCCCGGGGTTAGATAGAAGTACCTCCCCTACATCACCCATCACATGAAACAGACACAGTACATTCATCAGAACCAATCCAAGTTCACACATTGTCATCAGTGTTAGGTCCAGTACTTCAACCAGCGAGAACAATCTCAATGAAAGACACATTCTGTCCATCAGGTACAGAATCAGGAGGGAGCTTGTGTGGGTGTGAAGCTTGTCGTCTAACCTTGAAGAGCGGCGCGCTGTGTGCTCTCTTTAGTGACTCCTCCAAACTGAAGCCAAACAACACCTCTGCCTCTGCATCCCTCAGAGTGTAGCTCTGCTCATCTGCAACACACACACACACACACACACACACACACACACACACACACACACACACACACACACACACACACATTAGGCTAGGTCACTGCTGTGTGGGACACTGTTTTAATCTTTTTATTAGGAAAACGGGAGACACACACACACACACACACACACACACACACACACACACACACACAAACACACAAACCAACACATACCCACAAACTTCTGGCTCCTCCAGCTCTCCTCCAGCCACTCTGGGCTGACGATGTGTTTGACCACAGACATGGCAGTGAGGAACTTGATGGTGCGAGTCACCTTACTAGCCACCAGGTGAGTGACCTTCTGACTGTTGTCTGCTACTTCTCCACCTAAAGCGTGTAACCTCTGCAGGGGAGGAGATGAGGACAGACGCCATCAAACACGGAGCAGCAGGAGACAGTGGAGGAGCTCATGTTAAGAAGGAACAGATTACGTTTACTCGTGTTTAGAAACAGGAAGCTAGTGACCTCATTAAAGTACTTGATGGTGACAAAGTGAGTGTAACAATAGAATCCTGTGTGATGGATGGTCACTGTCCTGTTAGCATTGCTTTGAGAAGTCTGATGCTGATCCGGTGTTTGAGTGAGTGATGAGCTGACTTTACCTTTGTGTACTGCTGTACTTGTGTGGGCTCAAAGCCTGTAAACATGACTCGGGGAGTAGACTCCGGAGGGAGCTTCTTATTGGGGGACTGGATCTCCTCCAGTCTGCACACACACACAATTGTACTTTTACCCACAAAATCACCATGAGACAGCGATGTGGATCTAACTTGTTGTTTCATGGTGACAAACGGCCTGTACTCAGATCTGCTGTACTGACCTGGCCTTCTTGTTTGCAGGCTGGTCAGTTATCTTCTGCTTCTGGAACAGCTGGAGACTCTAAACACCACACAATCATAACAGACTCTTAAAACAAGCGCCATGAATGAGGTCAATAAAATCTTAATCATCTCTCAGGGGGCCAGGAGGGCCGTTAGCAACAGTACGGGAAACACTGTCTTTACGCTGGTACAGAAACTACTTTAACAACTTAAACAGAATGAGCTGATTCATCTCAGGAGACAGTGAGTCAACACACTCACCGCCAACGCTTCAGAAGATACTTTGATTGGCGTTCTCCAAGCAGCTAGCAGGTTCTGGACCAGCTGTGGGTTAGGCACCAGAGGTTCAGGGTGTGTGTAGATGGAGTATCTGCTGTGCTGAATCTGTCGCAGTGCTTCGAAGTTCCCCAGCAGTACATCACACAGCCACTGGGCATTCACACATGGGATCTTCCACTCCTTGGCCTTCTCATATTTAAGCCCACTGGGTCTGAAGAGAGATCAGCAAGAGGACCATATCAGCACTGCAGCTGGTCCTTCACAGGCCAACATGGCAGAAAACCCTCAGAGCTGATGGTACAAATACTAATATGTATCACTTATCAATGTGAGGCCTCGCTGAATAAGACTTCCTGTTCTCCAGCACTCGTGTTAGTCACTACATCACCTTGCATGGAGTATCCCAGAGAACTGAATTAGATCACACCCAGGTGTCGATCTTCTGCTACAAGAGCTACAAACATGATCATCCATCCCCCCCACAAATCTTACTCTTTACAGATGAGGACAGTGTTGCTGCGACACAGATATCCGGTGTATCTGGCACCAGCCAGGTAGGCCATCAGCTTCAGGTCATCCCTGTCAGCGTCCACAAAGCCGGTCACCGATATGATCTATGAGCGACAGAGAAAGGGTTCCAGTTCAGAGATGACGAGCACACCGAACATTGTGAGTGAGTGCTGGGCTTCTCTGAGGCTGTTGGACAGTAGGGGTTCGAATCTCTAGGGACCTCACCATTGATTCTGATTCAGAGGGCTACGATGCCATTATCAAACGATTATCGATTCTTAATGCATTCAAATGTTTCTTTACAGGATTTATTTTTTCTCAATGTGACTATCTGCTACATTTTTTCATAATTTACTTCAATTATCTTGTATTAATTTAATATTAGCAACAAATAGGAAGGTTACATTTCAATGCACTGCAAAGAGAACCAACAAGAAAATGAATGAAATGGGGCCTGTAGCAGCGTCCTCGTAGTAGAAACACAGAATTCAGCATGTTCTGAGACATTTGACATAACAAGCTGCTCTTATTCACGAATAATAACATAGAATTATCTTCAAACAAATCCCCTGTTAAAGGCAATGAGCATTCAGCTCTTGTACAAAAATAACACTTTCTGAAACGTGGTAAAACCAGTGGCGGGCCGTGCATTTTATACCCAGGCCTTCACTGCTGTCATGCAGCTGAAATACCACCTTATAACCACGTGATGGCGCCACAGCTATTATTCGTTTCTAAGGCTGTAACTATGTACGTACTCGTATTAAACCGTTCGGTACGAGGCTTACAATACGTTTGAATAACGCTAGAGCATTTGGAAAATGTAGAAGCTTAAATTCAGGAAAATATAAGTTTTTCTGTGCTCATGTAGGACAGTGGTTCTCAGCTGGTCTGGCTGTGGGACCCACCATCATCTCTTAACGACAAGCCGCGGCCCATTCGTCTCTTTAGGAGACCGTCTTATGATTTTACTTTCACAACCCAAACATTAAACGTACTGCTCTGCAATCTCTTTCCTCGTCTCAGCCCCCTGTGTCACGGTGTGTGGTACTCGAGTCAGGAAGCTTCTCAGAATGCCCATATTTGATTGGCTGAGCTGCATCATGTGATGTGATTCACAACGCCGACTAAGCCTCTGCTGTTAAGTTTCGTTTCACGATAGTCACGTGTTCGCCCACTGACCAATCGCTGCACTAATAGTGACGTAGTTGTGGGCCGGCTAGTATGGGGCTAGCAGGCTCTGACACGTCAAAGAATACGCCCAACATGTCAAACTAAAGATCTGATTGGTTGAACACTATGACAATCAACAATATCGTCCCCATTCACTTAAACTGCACATGGATTCACTTGTGAGTCTGCAGGCCTCGGGCCTCTCTTCTACCTAGAGACACAGAGGTGAAATCTGATTGGATAAAAGCTCTACTTGAAACAAGCTGCACTGGAAGCAGAGCAACTGAGGAAGACAGTAGCTGTGCAATGAGAAAATAAGATAATGGGAAAAATATTTAGAATACATGTAGTGTATTTATGAAAAAGTATTAAATTATAAAATAGATATAACTTTGTGATTCTGTTTAGGCCAGCAGAGAAGGCTTTGCAGGCCCTGACGGCCCACCACTGGGTAAAACTATATATACAGTGATAAAGTGCGCAGTTACAATCACATAAGATTCTGTAGCGTGTTACTGCCATCAAACCAGAGTTCCTCGGTGACTCCATGACTTTAGCTTTGGTTCAGTTGTAGAGTCTCTCCATGTCCGCAAACATGTCGAGATGAATGTTGTATCTCGGTTCCAACGTGTGCAACATAGCACGACAGCTCTGCTTCTCAATGACGGAGTAGCAGGCATGAGACTGACAAATGCTGAAAAGGGAGGACCATTATCAACACAACATTTCTAGGGGGGGGGGGGGGGGGGGGTGCTGGTGGCATGAATTTTCATTTTTAAATATGATCTTTAAAATGTAGCACTCTGGTGTACTCTGAGAATAACATTTAGTGATAAGACCATATTTACTCTTTAAGCTAAAGAATAATTTATTATTCGGTAATTTATCACTATTTCAGCTCCAGTTGAACAGCTGGCTAGTTAGCTTGTGATTAGTTTTCATTGAACCCTGTTACTGTATGTCTTCATATTAACTTCTACTGTTACTGTATGTCTTCATATTAACTTCTACTGTTACTGTATGTCTTCATATTAACTTCTACTGTTACTGTACGTCTTCATATTAACTTCTACTGTTACTGTACAGCTGTTAGAATAGTGGCCTATCTTCTATTTGCAATTAATATGCATTCAATCCAGTTCTATTATTTAAATTAAAATGATAATCTACTCTGGCTGTGGTCATCACAGTGAACAGTGTGATGAGAGGGCACGTGAGCCCTTGTTGCTGTACTTTATCTCCTTGGAGCAGAGGCTGCATTCAGCATACCTGCCTCATCAATGTATTTAAAACACTGTGACAGCAGGAAGCTGTACTCACGTCTGTTTAGACCTCCACCTTTATCCAGGCCCAGCTCCACTCACAGCTCAGCCCTGCGTCAAGCTGCACTACACAAACAGCCTCCTCTTTGACCTCATCATCTCGTCAGTATCTGGGCCTTTGATTCTACTTTGAGTTAAAAAAACACCCTGCCAGCAGATCCGCCGGTGTTCTGGTTTAATGTTAACGAGTGACCGCGTGAACTGAACCGGAACACGGGGGGGGGGGCTTCATGTTTCATCACGTTACGTTTTTTCCTCCAAATTCGCGATAATGACGAACGTTAACAGTCGACAGAGTTCCGCATGCAGTGGACGTTAACTTAACCAGCAAGTCTGAACAATAACGTAACTTAAACTGTAACGGAGGGAAATGAAGACGCTGTAGACATCTGAACGCTGATTGGACAAGACTCGACACGTCACATCAAAGATGTTTTATTGTGAAGATCACGACATCACCTTTTCTCCTCGTCTCACTCCAATCGGAGAAACGCTGGCTGGCCAGTTCGACGTACTCTGCTTTTTATCGTTATGTTAGCAAGCACATACATTAAGACAATGATACGAGTAGAAGCGCTCCGGATAGTTACCGAGTCACAGTGTGTTCACATGTTCACACGCGATCGTCAGAGCCCACGGAGGTATTCTTAACACCCCCCCCCCCCCCCCCAAACAAAAAAAAATTCGGATTTACACTGATCTCAGAAATGGTCTCTGGAGTTCTAAAAACGGCGGAAATCCGCCGAACGGCGGAAAAGTCTCATGCCTGAGTAGGGACGCACATCTACTTTGTGATTCACTTCGCCCTCTCCGAGTTTGGCGGAAGAAGAAGAAGCAAAATGCTTCCATACGTTAGCTTTTAAACTGGGGGGTGCCGATCAGATTGTATCCACATTAGGCTGCTCAAGCTCAGCCGCCCTCACCACAACACCGCTAGTATTTAGTTTAGAGCGTAAACAAGATGCACGTGTATTGCGGCTGTTGCGTTCGAACCCCGGTGTCACAGAATTGTTACAGGCGATCGTAACGTTGAGAATTGAGTTTTACATTTTTGATTATTGAGTTTTCTGCATCGAGTCATAATCGTTCAAGAGAGAATCGTAATGCATCTAAGAATCAATCAGAAGATCTTAGTAAGGATTATGTTCCTTTCAGATATCACAGTAAAATTGAAGTGGTTCAGGTTTCTGGTTAGTTACCTCCCTGTGAAGGCATTCCTGGAAATTCAAAGACGGAGGAGACTTCTTGAAATCTCATTCTCATTCATTCTTTTACCAGGTTAAATAAGATGGGAAGTGGGATATCTCCTTTGTATTTTCACAGTCAGTGCCTTTATCGAGTTCAGGCTGGTAACAGAGATGACTGAGTGAACCAATCTTTCACTTTCACTCTTTGTGGGAGTTGGACTTACGTGTTGAGAGCAGGGTTTGGCTCCAGGGGGGAAGGCGAAAGGTAGATGTAATGTCCGATGAGGAGGAACCATCCTCCTCCTCTTCAGTATAGTGTTGAGCCAGTGGGCTGTTACACAGCGCTTCCCCTCTCTGAGTGCCTGGCAGAGAAAACACCACAAACACCAACAATGACAAACATGGGATGTTTCTGGCAAAACGATTCAAACTTTCCAGCTGCGAGTAGAGAATCATCCATTCCCTCAAGATATCAATTCAACTTCCAGATACTCAGTCCCTTCTCCTGTCAGCATGTTTAGTCACCTCTTCCTCGTCTATATTGTCTCCTTCTCTTGTGATGCCTGACACACCCTTTCCCTTTACTCTCGTCTCTGTACATAAACAGCTGCACCTCCAGTCATCAGTCTGTCAAGCTTCTAACACCACCCTCACTGGACTCCTCTCTGGAGGGGGTGAGTCCGTCTACAGGTGGGAGACTAACCACCTGGTGACCTGCAGCCCACTTAGATCTCAACGCTCTGAAGACAGTGGAGATGGTTGTGGATTATACTATATTATATACACTTTTTGCAGTGCTGTTTTTCTTTTTTAAACGTGGTGCTAACCTCGTTTCTGATTCTGATTTCTGAGAGTTTGCCGTGTTAACATGTTGTGTAGCGGTGACTACTTGGAGAGCTGTGTATGTTCTGATAGCACACATTCTTACCTGTACATACATGTTGCTGACTTGACTCTCACACAGCAGGTGTGTGCAGCGGCTGGTCAGGGTGGGGTCAACAGCACCTCCACACGCCTGGATGACCTGAGGGAGGGGTTTAGGAAACACAACCTGATTCACAACATCCTCTACCCATTCTTCTCCATCTTTGCTGCGCTGCATTGTTTCTGTGTCGTTCATCTATGTTCCAATGACTGACATGTGTTTCATCATTAACGGAACCACTCGTAACAGAAGCTACAGTTCTACATGGAGAACACTTCTTCGTGTGACTGAGTGATTGTCTCACCCTCTTCCATGTGGCCAGGAGTTGTTTGTCAGCCATCTGCTCTGGGTAGTCAGCAATAGCAAACACACAGCCGAGCAGGAAGCCGTCCTGTGGAACTGAGAATTAGAAGAGACAGAAGGTACATCAAGTGAGTCTGCAGGTTCTATTAAACCCTCACACCACCTTTTTTATGGACTTGCACTTGGAGCTGAATTTTGAACCAGTTTTACTGCCCAACGTAGAGAGAACTGTAACACAATCTTCTCATGTTCTTATTATCAAATGGGGGTCTATGGAGACACTCCACATTAAGGCCATTACACTTAAAGATTCATCTTTCACTCTCAATTTTGTCCCCGTGTGAAATGCGGTCTTCAAACCAAATTGAAGAGCCTTTCCAAAGATTTCTCCATGATGGATACATCTCAAAACATAACCTACCCGGCCGATCAACAGCAGCATCATTGAAGACCGCATTTCACATCATATATAGATATGCTGATGTATATCTATATATATATATATGTATATATATATAGATATAGAGTAGTGGTGTAACGGATCACAAGCCACAACAACAACAACAACCACCACAAGGTATCATCGCGGCATTTAAGAAACCATTTGTGGCAGATTCAGACTAAAGCTATTTAAACATCTATTGGGGTTTTTATTGCTGCAGAGATGAGACCACACTCCGGTGTGGAAAACAAAGGATTTCAAAATCTAGTTAACGTGCTTGAGCCACGCTACGAAATCCCCTCAGCATCCGACCCAGGGGCCAGTTAATACAGCTGAAGTCATGATTACATCATGGTGTTAGCTGGAGGCAAATACCTACCAACTCAAGTTACACATTGAAAATGTCATCTCACTGTCTTGTTGATCATCGCATACATGTTGTGTGACAGTAACTGAAAGCACAACTGTGATTCTAGGCTCTAGCGAGCTACAATATCGCCGAAGCGTTATGAGATGGGATAGAAAATGTTGCTAATAGTTTAGCTTAGCCTTCTGCTAACCTGCTTTGGGCTTCTTTTCTTTAACCATTGTAGCATCAAAGCATGGTGGAATTAGCAAGGTAACTAGTGAATGGCCGGCTAGCTAGCTTGCTAATTCGGCCATGCTTTCTTTCACTGGTTACAGAAAATGATCTGAACAAAGTTGTCTTTTTTCTGGCGATAGCATTGTGCTTTCCTGCATTGTGTGTGGATGAAGCACTAAGTTGTGGTACATTTTACTCATGTAGGGGCTGACTACTTAGCTAGCTACCTTGCTAATTCCACCATGCTCTCATGCTAACGTAAAACTGGTTACTGAAAACGTGGTCCCTCTGCTCACTATAACGTCTTCAGAGAATTATTCCGCCTCCACCTACGCTCTGCCCACAAAAATCTGTCGTCATGTTTGCCAACAGAAAATGGGACAGTGTGTCAGTCTCAAATCTTGACACTTGAGTTCCACATCAAGACAGGCAAGTCCTAAATCCAAAACATTGTGTCTGGAATTCTACAGAGCTTTTGTGTTCTTCCACAAATCTAATGCTTCAACTGTGGGCGTACTCACTTTCTTGTCCTGGCTCGTGTCCAAAAAGCTGTGAGACGTGAGGAGGCTGCTGGAGCTGAGGCTGCAGTGTCGTCTGCTGCTGATGATGCTGCTGCTGCTGCTGCAGGGCCTGCTGGTTCTGATGCTGCAAAACCTGCTGCTGCTGATTCTGCAGGTGCTGCTGCTGCTGCATCTGCTGCATGTGTTGCTGCTGCTGTAGGAAATGCTGCTGCTGCTGCTGCTGTTGTAGATGCTGTTGGTGCAACTGCTGTTGATTCTGCTGTTGCTGCTGTTGCTGTAACATCTGCATGCGTTGCTGCTGTTGGAACTGCTGGAGCTGTTGTTGCAGTGCCTGTTGCTGCTGCAGCTGCTGTAAACCAGGTCGCAAAAGCTGCTGGGGCCGTAGCTGCTGCTGCTGCTGCTGCTGCTGCTGCTGCTGCTGGGGGAAGGCATGTTGTTGCTGCTGCTGTTGCTGCTGCTGCTGTGAAAACATCTGCTGTTGGTGCATTTGCTGCTGTTGCTGCAGAAACTGTTGTTGCTGTTGGGGCAACTGTGTAAACCCTTGTTGTTGTACGACCTGCGACTGTTGTTGTTGTTGTTGTTGTTGGTGATGTAGCTGCATCATCTGATGCTGCTGCTGCTGCTGCTGGAGGTGCATCATGGGATGCTGCGGTGGCTGTGGTAACTGTTGATGTTGTTGCTGGGCAGCCTGGTGTGACTGTTGCTGTTGCAATAACTGTTGCTGCTGCTCTGTTGTGAGGGGCTGGCCAGCCACTTTGGACTGATTGAACAGAAGAGGGGTGGTACTGTTAGGGGTCGGAGCATGGCTCTGATTGGTCTGCTGCTCCAATGGCTTCGTCTGATTTGCGGTCAGATTCTGGATGATCTGCAACAGAGGACAAAGATAAAGAAGCGAACACGTAGAGCAGCTGTACATGATATCAGTGTCCATATTCAGTAATACTTGAATAATATTAGTCATGAAATGTGGCCCTGCTCTTCCTCAGGTTCACTGTTTGTGAAGCAGCCGTCCATCCTCGAGCACTGCAGGTAACGTTAGTGATGCCATACGGAGTTTGATTATAAGAACAGGCTAATAAATGTAAGCTAATTGCTTCTAAAATTGTTTAGCTGGGATTTTCAGGATTTGTGAACTTCTTGTAGATAGTCGGGTTGAGGCGGCAGCCATTACCTAGCCACCCCACCCCCACCCCACCCCGCCGGTCCAGCCCAAGTCCCTTCACGCTAGCAGCTCCAGGGAAGAGGACACATTAGAGGGTGAATGTTACCCAGTTTATTAAAGGCCTGCACCCCTTCTCAACAGTGGAGTCAAAGGGATTTAGGTAACAACTAATAAGTCAGTGTATATGGAGTTGTTTAATACATAGTTATTAATAAGGGGAGCAGCTGTGTTGTAATGAGTTAGTGTTATAACTAGTGCTGGGCAACTTAACGCGTTATTATCGCGTTAACGCAGTCATTAATTAATTAACGCCGACAATTATTTTATCGCGCATTAACGCAGTTTAAAAAAAAAAAATGCAATACACACCGTTGATGCCATCAAATCACCCAAACAAACAGTGGAGGAAGTCTTCAGACTACGTTGATGCAGCGTGTGGGACAAGTAGAGATAAACTAAAGACAAGCTAACAGATGCTACAGAGAAGTGGAGACAAACTGCAGCCGGTTAGTGTTGTGGAAGATGTCGGTCTGAGGAACGTTCTCAAGGTGCGTTCGCGTCTCGTTTGGTGTTGTTAGATCCGGGGGTTTCTACAAGCCCGATACGGGGCGTACTAGTTACTCAGCTCTCTATTAAAAGGTTGGTAAGCTGGTGTGGTGAGGAAACTCGCCTGGCTCTGCTAACTACCGTTACTTCTGACGTCTACCCTGCTTCCTCCGGTAAACTTGCACTCGGCCGAGGGGCCGCCCTGGCCAGTCCAGTCGCGTCCGTTATGGCAGCTCTCCTCTTCTGGATCCGGGCTCTTGGTAAATTGCCAGGTTAGGTTTTAACGGTTAGGATTGCTAGAAAACCGTAAGGGGTTGTTAAGTGGACTGGAAACTTGGATAACCATTCAGAACTCTTGTTGTTGAACGCACCTTTAGGATCAACGAATGACGTCACGTATGAGCCTCGAGACGCACCGTCACAAAAAGAATACACCAGTTGTATAAAAGGAGAGGACTACAACAGCAACGGCGTTACAATGCGCAGCAGCAAATGTGTGGGGAGAACCACTGGGTTTCTTACATGCGCTACATTGGCAGGTCGATTGGTTGCCGGCATGTCAGAGTTGTTGGTGATGTTGCGGAGGGTTCTAGCAGCCGGGCTCCACCCGGGGATGCTCTCTGGAACGGATGCACCTACAAATCAGAAAAAGGTGAAACCTTCATTAACAGGATACTGTGTGTGAAAAATGGAACAAAGTTGAGGAGAACAAGGACTGCTGTTGATCCACTTAACATTCTGGGTGGGTGAGGAGGTGGAAGTGGACAAGTACCAGACTGAGGCTGGTAATATAAAAGGATGGAACAGACTCGGGTCCTTTAATGTCTGCAACAAGATGTTGCAGATCACTTTTTGTAAGTAGAATCTTTTGTTGCTGCAATGTGCTTGAGCAGTGGCATCAGAGCTGAGGACCAAAACAGACCAGATCAGAAGGACCAGCTCTGTTCTTGTGTTCACGCTTCCCCTTAACGGACTGATGCAAACACTCTCACCAAAGTACTCATCTTTTCTAAATTATCTGAGCCATAACTTATCTATACTTTTATACTATGCTGCTCCGATGGGCCTGTAAAGATGGAGAGTGTAACTTCGTCTACGTGGGGATGTTTTTCACGCACACTAAGGAGACCAATTGAATCAGTGATTGTCGATATTCATTAAAGACTCTGAACACCCACACTGGAGCTTTCAGTTCTTCTGACTGATATGAATGATAAAGGTGTAATATGTTCCATCCTAACAGGTTCAACAACGCTAACAAGAGACTGAAGATGTCACTCAACCATCCTAAACAGGCCCACAGGCTCTTCTCTTATATCTATTGATGTTGCTGTGAAAACATCTCCTTCAAATGTAAGTAGACATAACCTTTGTTCGTTGACCACCTCTGACGGCCCGCAAAGACTTTTGGAAACCAAAGACAGACTGGGTCAAAATGTCACTGCTACAAACTAGCTAGTCAGGACAGGACGTGGACCGGCTCAGACACACTGGCTGACACTTTTGAATCATGTATATTTAAACAAACTGGGCGAGCAAATGGCCAACGCTTGTTTTTTGCTGTATTTTAAAACATGGTTCAGATGAATGACATTTCCACTGAAGCGCAACAACTCAACATATATTCATCACACAATCTGACACACCTCAAACCTGAGAGCATAGTCTGACTCACATACCTGCAAACTCATAAGAGGTGAAACAGGTGACAAGCACCCGGACCTGAAACCCTGTCGGGGGGGTGCAGGGGCATGCTCCCCCGGGAGAATTGTATTTTATGAGCTTTAAAATGTAGCATTCTGGTGTACTGTGAGAAGAACATTAAGTGATGAGACATTTACTTTAAGCAAAAAACTCATTCATTATTCAGTGATTAATCAGTGTTTCAGCTCTAGTTGAACAGCTGGATAGTTAGCTTTTTTATTTTTCAATCAATATTATTATTATTATTATTATTATTAATCTTTATTTAGACAAAATCCATTTAGAACGAGGTCTCATTTTCAAAAGTTTTAGTCAAATAACAACAAAGATAGCAAGAGTAGTGAGAACCATCACCTGTACAAAATAAGTGATTAGTTTACATTGAACCCTGTTACTGTACATCTTCATATTAACTTCTACTGTTACTGTACATCTTCATATTAACTTCTACTGTTACTGTACATCTTCATATTAACTTCTACTGTTACTGTACATCTTCATATTAACTTCTACTGTTACTGTACATCTTCATATTAACTTCTACTGTTACTGTACGTCTTCATATTAACTTCTACTGTTACTGTACGTCTTCATATTAACTTCTACTGTTACTGTACATCTTCATATTAACTTCTACTGTTACTGTACGTCTTCATATTAACTTCTACTGTTACTGTACGTCTTCATATTAACTTCTACTGTTACTGTACGTCTTCATAATAACTTCTACTGTTACTGTATGTCTTCATATTAACTTCTACTGTTACTGTATGTCTTCATATTAATGTCTACTGTTACTGTACATCTTCATATTAACTTCTACTGTTACTGTACATCTTCATATTAACTTCTACTGTTACTGTACATCTTCATATTAACTTCTACTGTTACTGTATGTCTTCATATTAACTTCTACTGTTACTGTACATCTTCATATTAACTTCTACTGTTACTGTACGTCTTCATATTAACTTCTACTGTTACTGTACGTCTTCATATTAACTTCTACTGTTACTGTACGTCTTCATATTAACTTCTACTGTTACTGTATGTCTTCATATTAACTTCTACTGTTACTGTACGTCTTCATATTAACTTCTACTGTTACTGTACGTCTTCATATTAACTTCTACTGTTACTGTACGTCTTCATATTAACTTCTACTGTTACTGTATGTCTTCATATTAACTTCTACTGTTACTGTACATCTTCATATTAACTTCTACTGTTACTGTACGTCTTCATATTAACTTCCAGTGTTACTGTATGTCTTCATATTAACTTCCAGTGTTACTGTACGTCTTCATATTAACTTCTACTGTTACTGTACGTCTTCATATTAACTTCCACTGTTACTGTACGTCTTCATATTAACTTCCACTGTTACTGTACGTCTTCATATTAACTTCCAGTGTTACTGTACGTCTTCATATTAACTTCTATGTCTTCATATTAACTTCTACTGTTACTGTATGTCTTCATATTAACTTCTACTGTTACTGTATGTCTTCATATTAACTTCTACTGTTACTGTACATCTTCATATTAACTTCTACTGTTACTGTAAGTCTTCATATTAACTTCTACTGTTACTGTACGTCTTCATATTAACTTCTACTGTTACTGTACGTCTTCATATTAACTTCTACTGTTACTGTACGTCTTCATATTAACTTCTACTGTTACTGTATGTCTTCATATTAACTTCTACTGTTACTGTACATCTTCATATTAACTTCTACTGTTACTGTACGTCTTCATATTAACTTCTACTGTTACTGTATGTCTTCATATTAACTTCTACTGTTACTGTACGTCTTCATATTAACTTCTACTGTTACTGTACGTCTTCATATTAACTTCTACTGTTACTGTATGTCTTCATATTAACTTCTACTGTTACTGTACGTCTTCATATTAACTTCTACTGTTACTGTACATCTTCATATTAACTTCTACTGTTACTGTATGTCTTCATATTAACTTCTACTGTTACTGTACGTCTTCATATTAACTTCTACTGTTACTGTACGTCTTCATATTAACTTCTACTGTTACTGTACGTCTTCATATTAACTTCTACTGTTACTGTATGTCTTCATATTAACTTCCACTGTTACTGTACGTCTTCATATTAACTTCCAGTGTTACTGTACGTCTTCATATTAACTTCTATGTCTTCATATTAACTTCTACTGTTACTGTATGTCTTCATATTAACTTCTACTGTTACTGTACATCTTCATATTAACTTCTACTGTTACTGTACGTCTTCATATTAACTTCCAGTGTTACTGTACGTCTTCATATTAACTTCTATGTCTTCATATTAACTTCTACTGTTACTGTACGTCTTCATATTAACTTCCAGTGTTACTGTACGTCTTCATATTAACTTCTATGTCTTCATATTAACTTCTACTGTTACTGTATGTCTTCATATTAACTTCTACTGTTACTGTACGTCTTCATATTAACTTCTACTGTTACTGTATGTCTTCATATTAACTTCTACTGTTACTGTATGTCTTCATATTAACTTCTACTGTTACTGTACATCTTCATATTAACTTCTACTGTTACTGTATGTCTTCATATTAACTTCTACTGTTACTGTACGTCTTCATATTAACTTCTACTGTTACTGTACGTCTTCATATTAACTTCCAGTGTTACTGTACGTCTTCATATTAACTTCTATGTCTTCATATTAACTTCTACTGTTACTGTACGTCTTCATATTAACTTCCAGTGTTACTGTACGTCTTCATATTAACTTCTACTGTTACTGTACGTCTTCATATTAACTTCTACTGTTACTGTATGTCTTCATATTAACTTCTACTGTTACTGTATGTCTTCATATTAACTTCTACTGTTACTGTACATCTTCATATTAACTTCTACTGTTACTGTACGTCTTCATATTAACTTCTACTGTTACTGTATGTCTTCATATTAACTTCTACTGTTACTGTACGTCTTCATATTAACTTCTACTGTTACTGTACATCTTCATATTAACTTCTACTGTTACTGTACGTCTTCATATTAACTTCTACTGTTACTGTATGTCTTCATATTAACTTCTACTGTTACTGTACGTCTTCATATTAACTTCTACTGTTACTGTACATCTTCATATTAACTTCTACTGTTACTGTACGTCTTCATATTAACTTCTACTGTTACTGTATGTCTTCATATTAACTTCTACTGTTACTGTACGTCTTCATATTAACTTCTACTGTTACTGTACATCTTCATATTAACTTCTACTGTTACTGTATGTCTTCATATTAACTTCTACTGTTACTGTATGTCTTCATATTAACTTCCAGTGTTACTGTACGTCTTCATATTAACTTCTATGTCTTCATATTAACTTCTACTGTTACTGTATGTCTTCATATTAACTTCCACTGTTACTGTACGTCTTCATATTAACTTCCAGTGTTACTGTACGTCTTCATATTAACTTCTATGTCTTCATATTAACTTCTACTGTTACTGTATGTCTTCATATTAACTTCTACTGTTACTGTACGTCTTCATATTAACTTCTACTGTTACTGTATGTCTTCATATTAACTTCTACTGTTACTGTACATCTTCATATTAACTTCTACTGTTACTGTATGTCTTCATATTAACTTCTACTGTTACTGTACGTCTTCATATTAACTTCTACTGTTACTGTATGTCTTCATATTAACTTCTACTGTTACTGTACGTCTTCATATTAACTTCTACTGTTACTGTACATCTTCATATTAACTTCTACTGTTACTGTATGTCTTCATATTAACTTCTACTGTTACTGTACATCTTCATATTAACTTCTACTGTTACTGTACGTCTTCATATTAACTTCTACTGTTACTGTACGTCTTCATATTAACTTCTACTGTTACTGTACGTCTTCATATTAACTTCCAGTGTTACTGTACGTCTTCATATTAACTTCTACTGTTACTGTATGTCTTCATATTAACTTCTACTGTTACTGTACGTCCTCATATTAACTTCTACTGTTACTGTATGTCTTCATATTAACTTCTACTGTTACTGTATGTCTTCATATTAACTTCTACTGTTACTGTACATCTTCATATTAACTTCTACTGTTACTGTATGTCTTAATATTAACTTCTACTGTTACTGTATGTCTTCATATTAACTTCTACTGTTACTGTACGTCTTCATATTAACTTCTACTGTTACTGTACGTCTTCATATTAACTTCCACTGTTACTGTACTTCTTCATATTAACTTCTACTGTTACTGTACGTCTTCATATTAACTTCTACTGTTACTGTATGTCTTCATATTAACTTCCAGTGTTACTGTACGTCTTCATATTAACTTCTATGTCTTCATATTAACTTCCACTGTTACTGTACGTCTTCATATTAACTTCCAGTGTTACTGTACGTCTTCATATTAACTTCTATGTCTTCATATTAACTTCTACTGTTACTGTATGTCTTCATATTAACTTCTACTGTTACTGTACGTCTTCATATTAACTTCTACTGTTACTGTATGTCTTCATATTAACTTCTACTGTTACTGTACATCTTCATATTAACTTCTACTGTTACTGTATGTCTTCATATTAACTTCTACTGTTACTGTACGTCTTCATATTAACTTCTACTGTTACTGTATGTCTTCATATTAACTTCTACTGTTACTGTACGTCTTCATATTAACTTCTACTGTTACTGTACGTCTTCATATTAACTTCTACTGTTACTGTACATCTTCATATTAACTTCTACTGTTACTGTACGTCTTCATATTAACTTCTACTGTTACTGTACGTCTTCATATTAACTTCTACTGTTACTGTACGTCTTCATATTAACTTCCAGTGTTACTGTACGTCTTCATATTAACTTCTACTGTTACTGTATGTCTTCATATTAACTTCTACTGTTACTGTACGTCCTCATATTAACTTCTACTGTTACTGTATGTCTTCATATTAACTTCTACTGTTACTGTATGTCTTCATATTAACTTCTACTGTTACTGTACGTCTTCATATTAACTTCTACTGTTACTGTATGTCTTAATATTAACTTCTACTGTTACTGTATGTCTTCATATTAACTTCTACTGTTACTGTACGTCTTCATATTAACTTCTACTGTTACTGTACGTCTTCATATTAACTTCCACTGTTACTGTACTTCTTCATATTAACTTCTACTGTTACTGTACGTCTTCATATTAACTTCTACTGTTACTGTACGTCTTCATATTAACTTCTACTGTTACTGTACGTCTTCATATTAACTTCTACTGTTACTGTATGTCTTCATATTAACTTCTACTGTTACTGTACGTCTTCATATTAACTTCTACTGTTACTGTATGTCTTCATATTAACTTCTACTGTTACTGTACGTCTTCATATTAACTTCTACTGTTACTGTACGTCTTCATATTAACTTCTACTGTTACTGTACATCTTCATATTAACTTCTACTGTTACTGTACGTCTTCATATTAACTTCTACTGTTACTGTATGTCTTAATATTAACTTCTACTGTTACTGTATGTCTTCATATTAACTTCTACTGTTACTGTACGTCTTCATATTAACTTCTACTGTTACTGTACGTCTTCATATTAACTTCCACTGTTACTGTACTTCTTCATATTAACTTCTACTGTTACTGTACGTCTTCATATTAACTTCTACTGTTACTGTACGTCTTCATATTAACTTCTACTGTTACTGTACGTCTTCATATTAACTTCTACTGTTACTGTACGTCTTCATATTAACTTCTACTGTTACTGTACGTCTTCATATTAACTTCTACTGTTACTGTACGTCTTCATATTAACTTCTACTGTTACTGTACATCTTCATATTAACTTCTACTGTTACTGTACATCTTCATATTAACTTCTACTGTTACTGTACGTCTTCATATTAACTTCTACTGTTACTGTACGTCTTCATATTAACTTCTACTGTTACTGTACGTCTTCATATTAACTTCTACTGTTACTGTATGTCTTCATATTAACTTCTACTGTTACTGTATGTCTTCATATTAACTTCTACTGTTACTGTACGTCTTCATATTAACTTCTACTGTTACTGTATGTCTTAATATTAACTTCTACTGTTACTGTATGTCTTCATATTAACTTCTACTGTTACTGTACGTCTTCATATTAACTTCTACTGTTACTGTACGTCTTCATATTAACTTCCACTGTTACTGTACTTCTTCATATTAACTTCTACTGTTACTGTACGTCTTCATATTAACTTCTACTGTTACTGTACGTCTTCATATTAACTTCTACTGTTACTGTACGTCTTCATATTAACTTCTACTGTTACTGTACGTCTTCATATTAACTTCTACTGTTACTGTACGTCTTCATATTAACTTCTACTGTTACTGTACGTCTTCATATTAACTTCTACTGTTACTGTACGTCTTCATATTAACTTCTACTGTTACTGTATGTCTTCATATTAACTTCTACTGTTACTGTACGTCTTCATATTAACTTCTACTGTTACTGTACGTCTTCATATTAACTTCTACTGTTACTGTACATCTTCATATTAACTTCTACTGTTACTGTACGTCTTCATATTAACTTCTACTGTTACTGTACGTCTTCATATTAACTTCTACTGTTACTGTACGTCTTCATATTAACTTCCACTGTTACTGTACAGCTGTTAGAATAGTGGCCTATCTTCTATTTGCAATTAATATGCATTCAATCCAGTTCAATTATTTAAATTAAAATGATAATCTACTCTGGCTGAAGTATCTGATCAAGAGTAAAATAATAGCTGTGATCTATACACACCTCTGCATTAGACCCTCTGAAATGAAGGTACAGGCTCCTTAACACTCTCTCATTACTTCAGGGTTCTTGGGAGCAACTGCACGTGGGACTGTTGGGACTGTTAGTCCTCTGGCTGTGGTCATCACAGTGAACAGTGTGTACAGTGTGATGAGGGCACGTGAGCCCTTGTTGCTGTAGTTTATCTCCTTGGAGCAGAGGCTGCATTTAACAGACCTGCCTCATCAATGTATTTAAAACACTGTGACAGTGGGAAGCTGTACTCACGTCTGTTTAGACCTCCACCTTTATCCAGGCCCAGCTCCACTTACAGCTCAGCCCTGAAGCTCTTTGACCTCACCATCTCATCAGTATCTGGACCTCATCATCTCATCAGTATCTGGACCTCATCATCTCATCAGTATCTGGGCCTCATCATCTCATCAGTATCTGGACCTCATCATCTCATCAGTATCTGGGCCTCATCATCTCATCAGTATCTGGGCCTCATCATCTCATCAGTATCTGGGCCTCATCATCTCATCAGTATCTGGGCCTCATCATCTCATCAGTATCTGGGCCTCATCATCTCATCAGTATCTGGGCCTCATCATCTCATCAGTATCTGGGCCTCATCATCTCATCAGTATATGGACCTCATCATCTCATCAGTATCTGGGCCTCATCATCTCATCAGTATCTGGACCTCATCATCTCATCAGTATATGGACCTCATCATCTCATCAGTATCTGGGCCTCATCATCTCATCAGTATCTGGGCCTCATCATCTCATCAGTATCTGGACCTCATCATCTCATCAGTATCTGGGCCTCATCATCTCATCAGTATCTGGACCTCATCATCTCATCAGTATCTGGACCTCATCATCTCATCAGTATATGGACCTCATCATCTCATCAGTATATGGACCTCATCATCTCATCAGTATCTGGACCTCATCATCTCATCAGTATATGGACCTCATCATCTCATCAGTATCTGGACCTCATCATCTCATCAGTATCTGGGCCTCATCATCTCATCAGTATCTGGGCCTCATCATCTCATCAGTATCTGGGCCTCATCATCTCATCAGTATCTGGGCCTCATCATCTCATCAGTATCTGGGCCTCATCATCTCATCAGTATCTGGACCTCATCATCTCATCAGTATCTGGGCCTCATCATCTCATCAGTATCTGGACCTCATCATCTCATCAGTATCTGGGCCTCATCTCATCAGTATCTGACATATTTTGATTAAAAACGTAAAATTTTGCCGAAAAGCGACAAGTTTGCAGGTATGGACTCAGACTGAGAGCAAGACTTGAACAGGTGGTAGCTCCCACACTTCGACGTAGGCCTCATGGTGGTATAGAAGTGTGTCTAGGAGGACCCGTTTGTGAACGTTCCTGACATACTGACCTTGCGGTGTTGTGTGACTGATGGCAGCAGCAGCAGAGCGAGCCTCTGCAGGCATGGCTCCTCCACTGCCAGGAACAGGAGGCACGGTGGCACACAGGTTAATCAGCCCACTGCCCGCGGATGGAACCGGGTCTTTGCTGCCGGGCGGCCCACTTCGCCGTCTGGCTGTGCCGGTCGGAACAGGGGGCGTCGGCGTGACCACTTCAGCCGGCGTCCAGTTGAGGTTGGTGCCCTCCTTCTCTGTGGAGGAGTCGTCGTCTGAATCGTCGAACATGCGCTCACTGCGGCGCTCAGGCTTGCGGGGAGAGGAAGGGGAGACAGAGTTCAGTTTTTTGGGTCCTGGCCTTCTGCGGGGGCTGGACTCCTCACCAGACGAGCCGCCGCTGGACAGCCGGGATCGCCGGGGGCTGTAGCTTCCATCTGAATGGGAGTGCTGGTCATATGACTCTGCTTCGCTCTCCTCCTCTTCCTCAGGCTCCACATACGTGAGTCTGGGGTGATAGAGCACTTCATCTTTCCTGCTTTTGTCTGTAAAAGGTGGAAAGAGGGAATAAGTCATAGAGCGCCATTCGCGTCGGCCACCATGGTTCTACGGTTTATGTGATTTCTTTGATAGTTAGCCATACATTTGCAACCGGGTATCACATTAAACAGTGTTTCTTCAGGCTTTTTTGAAAAAAAACAGCGCCCCACCCGGTGCACCAGTAACAGTTCAGGCAGAGAGCGGTACTGCAGCTAGGAAGATGACGAGTCTTTCAAAACGACAACCCACAAAATGAAAATATATTCTGATCTATAAAAGATGGTAAACCTGATTTCATCAGTATATTTGGTGAGTAATTACAGCCGCGTTGTGGAATTGTGATAGTTTAACGAGAAGAAAATAAAACAGATTACGGATTATTAAAAAAACGTAATATACATTATATATATTTCCGATGATTTATGAATGTATTAGTGGATTAAGAGCTATAATGATAAGCCAATAAATCGACAAGAAATGTATATGCAACAATTTCAATAACTGATTAATCTTTCATCTTTCAAGCAAAAGTACCAAATATTCTCTGGTTGCAGCTTCTTCTGATTCAGAAGATTCCTTTTTACACGTGTGAAGAAATGATTATATTTGAGTTTTCTTTCTTTTGGTCCAATAAAACAAGTTGTCTGAACACATGGCCTTGGGAGGTTGGAGATCATAACGGGCATTTTTCACTATTCTCTGATTTATAACCAAACAATACATCACTTAACGGAGACAATAATCTGCAGATTGGTGGTTACTTTTAGCCCAACTATAGAAACACATCCTGAAAACTCAGTCAGCACATCAGATAATAATAAAGTAAAATGAATGCATGAATTCTTCAGCTACAGCAGCACGAACATTACCTTTAACAGAATCTGTTATCCAGTCCGGGGTGACAACCTTGATGCCCAGGTGCTTCAGGGCACACTCAAACTTGGCCTGGAGGTAAAACAATACAATAAAAGTTGAATTAGAAGTGCACATAATGATGAAGATTCTGAGCAATAACATGCACAGTTGAACTTATAAAATGGTAAAGATCACACACGGAGCATGCACTCACCCCCTTTGGTTCCTTCACTACTAAGTGGGTGACCTTCTTGTTGAGGTTAAGTTGACATTCTCCTCCATAAAATGTTATGTAAGCCCACAAAGTGTTGAGATCGTCTGGAAGCTGTGTACACACACACACACACAATAATGAGTTGAAGATGCTGGACTAGTTTTTGTCTTTCACAAGTTAACAGTACCAGCCCAGCCCAAGGACTCCCAAAGTTAAGTAGAGGAGTAAAGCAACACGAGTGTTCTTTGTCCGTTTAGAAACAATCCTCGTCTTGATTGCAGAATAATTAAACTAATCCCTTCCGTCTGCATATCTCTCAAATGCCATGATAAGTTTATGGAGAGAACAAAACACACACACACACACACACACACACACACACACACACACACACACACACACTTACCCTGGGAAGACAAGCTGTGACACCAAAGAATATCTGCCCTGATTCTGGGGAGAATCCTGTAACTCTGTGGAGTACATGGTTATGGAACATCACGCTCTTATTGTGACATTTTAATTAATTCCACAAATTCTATAATCTTTTTGGGCCAATGAATCCCTAAGAACTACTTATGTAATTCTAAACATTAATATTCAAAACGTCTTTAAATTACACCCATGTGAGGCATCGTGGACTAGCTGTTGGAAGGATACGGTAACAGGTCTCCACATCTGACGGAGAGGATCACCCAGGACGGCTGGAAAACACGAGGAGAAAAACATGTTAATGTGTGATCTCTACTTCTTTCTCTTAGTGACACTAGTTCACAGTGGCTTTAACTCACGGTTACTATTTGACAGAGGTTAAACATCAACAATAAGGAAACTAACCAAATGATCACCTCCCACGTGCTCTTCATGCATTAAAGGAATACGTTGACATGTTGTAAAATATGCTCACCCGTTATCCCTCTGTTTACGGTCTTTATGCTGGGATAAGCTGACCGGCTGCACAACCACTTTTAGCCCAACATAAAAAGGAAGAAATGGTACAACCCTTACCTTGACAACAGGCAGGTCAAAAACCTCTCTGGACTCGCCCACCTCAGGGTTGTCCCCGTCCTCTGCGATGATGTGAGTGGCCAAAGCATTGTAGGACACCTCCTTCCCTTTCCCTGCCTTCAGCAGCTGCACAACCTGGAACATCAGCCGAAGGTTCAGTCAAATTCTACTTCGGTCCGGACTAGCTGAGACAATGACGCCGACGCTCTTCACAGTGTCAACTCTGGCCAAAGATCATACCATTCAAAATGTAGAGAGAGTAAGAACGGAAGTTCTCAAAAATACTTGAATCACTTCTGGTAGTTACTCTGATAGCGATGCAACACCACTAACATAGGAGTTGTGTGAGATGAAGCGACTGTACACAGTTCAGTTCATATGAATATTTGAATATTAAGTCACTAGACAAGTTTTGGAGCATGATTATATTCAAAATGAGATTACAGCTAGAAATTCAGGATGTTTTCAAGTGCTGCTTCATACAAAAAGACAGAGCTGTGGCTCCGTGTGGTCTTCATCTCCACAGCATTACGACCTGCTGCTGGGACTGATAACTATGACGCAAAGAAATCACCGTCACAGAATCCCGACAGCATCTCTCTTCTGTGATCATTTAGTTAGTAATGACTACGTGTCTATCAAACGCGTTCAAAGGCTGCAGCGTTTCAACGAACCATTTATCAAAAATCCTGTTCAAACCCTGATACTTCTATCAGATACATCTGCACTTTGTCCCTCGTCTGACAGCTACTTGGTCACAGACACACTGCTGCAAGTTTCACACACTATGACATTCTTTCATTAAAGCTTTCTCAAACCCTGCATTTGTTTGCAAGGGTCTCATTTTAACAAGGCATCCATCGAAACCCATGCACGAGGCCTCAGCAGAAAGACATGAAAGAAGAGAGACATGCAGTGCCAAACAGTCAGTGTTAGGACTGAAATGTAAACAGGAAGAAAAAAGAATTGTGCTTACATTATACAACCGGAAAATTATATGATTTATCAACATTTGAACCATAGTTTCCGAAGAACTCAAAATAAGATGTTGGCCAGACTGTTCAATAAGTTTACGTTTTAGGTGAAAAGTCTCTATGAACAACGACTATAATGTTATGATACCATGTCTTTATTTCACTTGAGCAATAAGCTCAGTGTATCTAACGAACATCAGCCCATACATCACTTTCGCTGTATATAAACACGGTGAGAAAGAGGTGCGACTGGGGTTCACTATTTGGCAGGAAGTACAGCTCCGTGCCACAGGTCCCCAGCACCAACGAGTGAAACAGCGTTGACACATGCGCAGTAAGGGGCGCCCAATTGAGCAAGATGTTAATAGTCACAGGTTGATGCAGAATAACCCCGTGCATAATCCTGTGCACATAGGTATTTCACTCCCCCAGAACAGCGCACTACTGTACGGAGGTTCTTCAGCTGTTATGATTTAGGAAAAAGCAAGCTAACACACGCCATCTTTATTACCAGTTTAGCAAACCCCGTCACATAAAACGTTAAACCGCAAGCAATAAGCTAGCAGCTTACCATCTGTGCAACTACAAAACTCATAGCTAATGCTAAGGGGCTGCATGCAAAGTGTAACCTTAGTGCTAGGTAAGTTAGCTTCTGCACATATTACTCACAGTGAAGTAGAATACCATGGATACAGCTTCACATGTTTGCAAGACATTACGTAGGGTTCGTCACAATACTTTAATGCTAGCCAAAGATCAAGCTCACTGTTTTCCATGTAGCATGTTAGCCAGTTAGCTAGGCAGTTAGCTTCTCCTGCAGCACTTCATTTAGATTGAATGGTGCTAGCAACTTAGCCTGCTACCAATTTAGCTACAAGAAGCTAACGTTCAGAGCCTCACCTTTTGGTCAATGTCCCCTACCACGTAGAATTTGACATCTTTGAAAAGTTCGTCGGAAACCTTATTTTCCTCTTCAGACATGATTGCCCATTAACGTCATGGGGTTACGTATTGAGAACCCAGGCAAACACTGAAAGAGTAAAGTGTCTATGTCAGAGCAGCTGGCTGAGAGCGTACAGTAAACCGGAGACACTCTAGCGCCAAATCGCTGAGCGCGCCTTGGACTGCAACATTCCGAGTACTGAGGGGGGTCTGTATTATGTTATCAGTCGTATATTCCTTTATTTTGTCTTTTATAACCCTACCATGCATTTTATTGCCTTATGTATCTCTGCATGAAGTGGATTTGATCAGAAATACAACACAACCGACTTACAGGGACGGAAATGAACAAATACATTTGTCTAATGGACATGTAATCCCCCTGTCATATAAGAGTTGATGTTTTATCCAAACGTGTAACCTAGATTACCATGTCAATGAGACAGTGAAGTGAGGAGGACGTTTCATTATTCCGCGTCGTTTGTAAAAACAAAACCAAAAAGCGACATTCATGGGAAGATCACCTCCGTTGTTGTATGGCAGTGTTTGGGAGCATGTCGTCGTAGACGGTGTTCATCTACCCATCTTTAATAATTTAGCAGAAAACGAAATAGACCCATAACATATTTTTAGATAGTACTGTAAAACATGGTAAAGTGAAAATAAATAGTCTGAGGTAATAAGAACAATTTGAATTGTTAGAAATAAATTGCTGTAAAGCAAATAGTACATTGTTATGAAAGCATCAGCTAATGTCAAAATAATATGGGGGCCCTGGGAGCTCAACACTGTAAGATAACACAATAGGTAGGCCTACGCAAATAGACAAAACACAAGCAATTTAAGAAAACAATCACTAATATGACAACACGGGCGTAGCATTAGAAGCTGCAAGTAGAGAAAACACAACCAAACGTGCTGCAAGTAGCACAACACAACAACAAAAACTGTTATTAGGTGACACTAAGAATTTATGCATGGGGGTTCTCATGGGAAACTAACTATGATGCAAGGATTCTCTCTCCATCTTTCTGTCTGTCTGTGTGTCTTCATATACGAAGAACACACAGACAGACAGAATGGAGAACCACTCATCTGCTTCACACTTGGCGGGTTTATTTCTGGTCAAAGCCTTCTCTGCTGGCCTAAACAGAATCACAAAATGATAGCTATTTTATAATTAAATCATTTTTCATAAATACACTACATGTATTATCATTTTTTTCCCCATTATCTTATTTTCTCATTGCACAGCTACTGTCTTCCTCAGTTGCTCTGCTTCCAGCCTGCAGCTCTGCTTCCAGCACAGCTTGATTTATGTAGAGCTTTTATCCAATCAGATTTCACCCCTATGTCTGTAAGAAGAGAGGCCCGAGGCCCTCTAGGTAGACTTTGCAGATTAAAGTAAATGGGGACGATATTGTTGATTGTCATAGTGTTCAACCAATCAGATCTTTAGTTTGACATGTTGGGCGTATTCTTTGACGTGCCAGAGCTACCGAGGTAGCCTACAAGTACGTCAGCATTAACGTGCGCCGTGATTGGTCAGTGGGCCAGTGTGACTGTTGTGACGCTGAAGCTAGCTAGCAGAACTTAGTAGTAACAGTTCAAGTTGAAAGATATGTAAGAAGTTATGACATTGACATTTTTAGCGTTTTGCTTGGTGTAGATTCTTTTTTTTTTTACCTAGCTTTGTTTTTTTATCACTCAATGGCTGAAGGAGGAGAAACGGATTTGGTGGCGGAGTTACTGGCAACGCCTTTCTGGAGAAGGACATTTCAGAAAAAAATGGACATCGTATCAAAGGGTCGGCCAACCCCACAGCTAGCAGCATCGAAAAGGATTTGTATGAACGGTATTTCTGGCTGACAGCGTCGGAGAAGTGTTGCACATGTTATGGCTGGGAATACGTTTCATTTGCAACTGAACATCTTGGTGTTTGGAGCTACGCTACGCTAACCTGAGATGGCTAACCAAGGCAGCAAAACGACACCATAGCACGACAGGACACTTACAAGCTACGGTGCTTTTGAAAACTTTTGCTGAGACCCGAGTGGATCTATAACTCAACGAACACGCTCGCAGGAGGACCTCTGGCTGGAACTGAACCGCACCGATGTTCTATACAACCGCGGTATTAAACTCTTTGTTAACAAAGAAAGGAGGATGGACTTTGTCTTTAAGTGAACAGCAGCTTTGGTAAGTGAAGTGCTTTTGTGTTTTTACATCTGCAGTAGCGTTAATACTGTGTTAATTTGTCTATGGTGTCGTTTTGGCGACCGTGGCTCACTGGGTAGAGAGGGTCGTCCGGTAACTGCAAGGTCGGCGGTTCGATCCTTGGCTGCTACGTGTCCTGTGTCGAAGTGTTCCTGAGTAAGACACTGAACCCCTAACTGCTCCCCGGGCGCCTGTCATGGGCAGCCCACTGCTCCCTATACACAGGGATGGGTCAAATGCAGAGACCAATTTCCCCTTCCGGGATGAATATAGTATAATAAAATTTAAAACATTTTTTTTTTAATGATATGGTTAATATTGTTCCTCTGATGTGAATAATATTTCAATGGCTCATGCTCTTTAATGTGTGGCTGAATATGTGTTTTAGTGCCACAGAGTTGCTGGATTGATTTGTCATATAAATATATGTGACTGGTTCTTGTGAGTTTGTTCTTGTCATTGTGTTAATTACATTGATTTTGACTATATGCATTGTACGTTAATGATGAAGCATCCCATCATGCACGGGGTTAGGGTCAGACATTTGATTCTCTGTTTGGGCTGTTGTTTTCTTTAACAAAGCAAGAATGATGGTCTGGAGAAATGGGGATTGTGTGGCGATTGCTTTAGCCCTGTTTGAATCAGTAGGGAACAGCTAAACTCTGCGGGGAGAGTTTGTAGCGTGTGTGCTGCTGTTGTTTTCCTGCTAAGCTAGTTTAGCATAGTGTGCCTCCCAGAACAAACGCGCCTCACCAGAGTACAATGCTGTGGTTCCGGGGTAGGCGTGTCAGACAGCATGTTGCCAGGTTGGGCGCAGTGGCTCCACCGAAAACATTATATTTCCCACAATTTAAGCTTCTGCATTTTCCAAATGCAATAGTATTATTCAAACATATTGTTCGGTTCCTAAGCCTCGTACCGAACGGTTTAATACGAATACGTGTATTGTTACACCCCTAGAAACAAATAATAACCGTAGCTGTGCATAATGAGGTTATTAGGAGGTAGTTCAACTGTAGTAGGACAGCACTGAAGGCCCAGGTATAAAATGCACGACCCGCCACTGAAGGAAGTGTGGTTTTGGTGCAATTTGGACATGCAACGCATTCTGTATTAATGAACTTTGAATAAACAAGCACACAGCACTCTGTGCAGCAGCGAGGGCGCAGATTCGAGGCTCTGCAGTCCAGCATTTCGTCTGCAGCAGCTCATCGAATGCAGTTCACTGCTGCTGGATGCTGGATTTAGCCTGCTAATGCTACATGGATGCTGAATAGCGAGCAGGAAGCCTTCATGGAACAGTGTTACTCTGCTGTTGCACCTCAAATTGTGTTAGCTTTTAACATACAAATGTATTTATCAGTAATAGCACTGGCACCGGCAAAATGATTCTGTTAAGCCAGGACTTGCCGCCTTTGCTTTTGAGTCCATTTGCTTTGTTGTAAATCTCATACTAACGTGGGCCTACTGCATGAAGATTCTTCCCGTTCGGGGTCTTTGTCAATTCCTCTCCTGGTAGAGCAGAGAGAGAGAGGAGTCTTTTTGATTACCTCCTGTTCAGCACCCCTTGTCTCCAGTGGTATGGGAGATCCTCCTGGTCTTCTGCCCAGCCTGTCTGCTGCTGCTGCTTAGAAGCTGGGGGAACATATGTCTGCTCTGACCACCTGACGGGCAGCAGGTGTAACCAATGCCATGTGCCTAGTGGCTGCAGCACCTGAACCGGAGAGAACACAACTATTACTATTACTCTTACCTCCCTCAACCTGAGCTCGGGGATACGCTCTATGTGCTGGATCTGCTTGGCTTTTTCCCCTGGTTTGCCTCATACACACACAATACTTTTTAATAGCTACATTGGTTGTTGGTTTGGCTCTGCACATGTGATTCGGAGACTACACGGACAAGAGAGAATCCCCAGACTTATCCGTTAAAGAATGAACTTATCGGGTATCATTAGTCTAGTTTGTTATTTGTTGGGTTTCATACTATGTGATTCGTTGTTGTTTGTCAGTTTTGTAATTGTGTGTTAAGTACAAGCAAGTCAACCTCATGAACATGCACAGTGTAGAAATGTAGCCATCACCATTGTTTTTATACACAACGTGATCATTCTCTGTTTTCCATAAACATCACCACCAGCAGCACATATCTGTCACAACCAGTCTGACAGCTTCTGCTTCTCTACTGAAGGATGTGTAATTCTGATTTATAAGGTGTCATTTCTTCTACAATTTGTTCCTGAGGCAGTTAATTACTTCATTCATTAGTAGGTGTCAAGCCATTTGTGAAGCCCATACTAACAGGTAAATCTGCGTGCAGGCACACACACGCACACACACACAGACACACACACACACACACACTGCACGGTGAATCGTAGATGCATCAGTGCTGAAGAACCTTGACAAGCTGCAGCCAATTGAGAGCAGTAATTGGAGGAGCTTTCTGACAGCTACATTAATGATGTAGATGGTGGCCTCTTGACCTTGTTGGTATGAAATGCAGACATTACGTTAGACACACCACCTGTCATAATGCACCATGTTGGTCTTGGTCCTTATTTCAGTGTGATCAAACTGAGACACAGCTGTGGGAGCAGTCATTGGAGAAGCCATTTGACAGCTACATTAATGCTGAAGCTGGTCACCTGGTGACCGTATACCTATTAGATTTAGACGTATCTCTTTAGATCTGACATGATGTAGCAGACTGATTAAGGAGCGCTTACCCATGTGGTGCTTTCTTCCACAGGTACAGGAGTTATATCTTTATAAGTGAATCACTTTATCTCTGTTCATGTAAATGAGGTGCGCTGACTTTAAGAAGAAATAAATCAGCGAGTATGTATGAATATGATCTTTTTAACCTAATCAAAGAGCTTTTGTAACAGGCTACGAGTGTATCTTTTAACTTGTATGGTGAAATGAACTGTACATGAAATTGAATGATGGAATCCTAATTACAATGCAACTCTTTGATAAGGTAATGTATACTGACCGAATATCACAAAACAATAAGAGGTTATACAGAGGTGTTATTATTATGTACAATTTAACTTATAAGAAGAAGACAAAGCATGTTTAAACAAGTGGAAAGATGATATGGATGGATTAGTTATGAACTAATCTTAGACATATAAAAACGCAATATTAGTATTATACCAAATATAAATACACACACATGCATGTGGGTCAATAAAATCATGGAAACAGAATGGCGGCCGAGGTCATATCTAAGATCTGCAGACCTTTTCCCTTTTGACACGAGTTGACCGTATGCTGAACCCTTTGGAGATCTGATGTTCTGGAAAGCATCTGTAAAGATGTTAACAGAGTACCAATCAAAGAGGAACACCTGCTGATCGGTGCTATAAATACAAATCAAAGACAGCAGGTGAAGAGCAAACAAAGTGGAAACGTTGGAAAGGGCAAGTGTCTATAGTCACATTTGAAAATGAAGACCTCATGTTGGAGAGTAAGAGCCGGCACTTGAATCTCTGTATCACGTTAGGAAAGATAACAAGGGCGAGAACACCAGAGAGAGAATCATCAAGATCTTCCAAGAAGTACGCCGTGTAAGGAGTATGGGATTTAATAGTCCAGCATTAATATAACTTGACCTCACACACTTGCATCACACCCCTAAAGATATCCTCTAAGACATACAGAATGTATTCATGTATAATCCGAAAAGGGAAAAAACTTAAATCCAGGAAATTCAAAATGGCCACCGTCTGCCCTCATATTTGATATTTGGTTTCCAGTCAGACGGGCGGTATCTTTGTGACTCGTATTTGTAATACAATTCTTTTAAAGTATTCTGTAATTGGTTTGATAGGTAAGAGTAGAATGAGACTAGATCTGGGTAGAATAAGACTCGACCAGTTATGAAATGTGATCATAATACATTCTCATCTCTGATATACTGTACGTCGAGGCCTTTCTTTTTTACCTCTTGAAACAAATTCAAGAGCAAAGTCAAATCTAGCATGCACTACGATGTAGGCTTGCACCAAAATACAACAAAAAAGTCGTTTTGGTATAGATCATATTAGTTAGAGACACTAGAGTCTACAAACACTACAAGCACATTTTCATTTTTCTCTTTATTTCTTTAATATTTATTTTCCATCACATGTGTCAGTAATCATTTAATAGTTTGCTAGAGGTCTTCAAAACTATGGAGCGTTTGTTCTATCTTTATTCAACATGTATAGTGTTCCTACAATTAAAGAGCATAACTACTTCACAGTGAGATGTTGTAATGCTTTCCCTCAAAACCCTCCTGCTCACACTGCATGCTTGCACATTGATATATTGTTGTTGCACATTGATATATTGTTGCTTGCACATTGATATATTGGTGCTTGCACACTGATATATTGGTGCTTGCACACTGATATATTGTTGTTGCACACTGATATATTGTTGCTTGCACACTGATATATTGGTGCTTGCACACTGATATATTGTTGCTTGCACACTGATATATTGTTGTTGCACACTGATATATTGTTGTTGCACATTGATATATCGTTGCTTGCACACTGATATATTGTTGTTGCACACTGATATATTGTTGCTTGCACACTGTTATATTGTTGTTGCACATTGATATATTGTTGCTTGCACACTGATATATTGGTGCTTGCACACTGATATATTGTTGCTTGCACACTGATATATTGTTGCTTGCACACTGATATATTGTTGTTGCACACTGATATATTGTTGTTGCACACTGATATATTGTTGTTGCACACTGATATATTGTTGTTGCACACTGATATATTGTTGTTGCACACTGATATATTGTTGCTTGCACACTGATATATTGTTGCTTGCACACTGATATATTGCTGTTGCACACTGATATATTGTTGCTTGCACACTGATATATTGTTGTTGCACATTGATATATTGTTGCTTGCACACTGATATATTGGTGCTTGCACACTGATATATTGTTGCTTGCACACTGATATATTGTTGTTGCACACTGATATATTGTTGCTTGCACACTGATATATTGTTGTTGCACACTGATATATTGTTGTTGCACAGATTGTGCTCCAGCTTCAGCCCTCATACTCAGGCTGCTTCTGTGGGAATGATCTGCTCTAGGGTTTCTCCTCTGCTCTCTGATGTTTTTGTGCAATAACTCTGGCAAAATGACCCAACCAATAGAATGCCAGCTGTAGTGTTGAACAATGACATGATCCCTGTCTCCTTGTGGGTGTGTTCGCTCTACTGGTGTCCCTGGTGGTTGTGCTTCAAACTGGTTCATCATCAAGTTTGTGACGTTTGTATTGTTGTCTTAACCTAACTATATTGAGTTATTTTAAGCCCAAACATGATGTTTTTCCTAAACCAAACTAAGAGGTTCTGTTGCTTAAACATTACCTTTGTTTAGTCTACCTGAGCAGCGTTCCATCCCTGACTTTTCACATCAGCACTTTGAAGTGTCTTTGGGCTCTTTGGCTCTTACTGTAGCTTTGAGTGGTTGGAAGACTAGAAAGGTGTTAAAAATGCAAGTCCATTTAACATTTTCCAGATATCCTGCCCTATCAGTAGAACATATCTCATGTGACCACGTGTTAACTATGCAGCCATTTTCCAGGTAAGAGTTGACATATCTGGGTTAAAGGACCAGTCTAGACCTACTCTGTCTGTGGCTCTCAGCTCCAAACACACTGGTTCCTACTCAAGATGTAAGTCATTATGAACGCTTCATAAATGCATAGGTTCAGTCTGGCGGAGTGCTGCTCTAGTGAGTATTTGGGGCAGCAGGACGGTGTGGGATTGAGTCAAAATAAACCATACTGTGTGTGCTCATATAATGAAGGAACATGTCACCTAGTGCAACAGTGACGTGATTTAATAGTTATGGGACAACAATGGAGCTCTATGGCACAGAGGAATATCAGGCTTTGAAACACACGACACTGTTATTAGGTACATTCACTGTTGGTTTGGTGCTGCACATAGAATTGGTTGACAAGATGAATAACCCTCAGACAGACAGGAGTCATAACTTCTACAGATTCTAGAGGGCTTCGTCACTTGAACATAGGCAACTGCTGTTTGGGGGCATTTGCTTAAACAACTAATGCTGTCACCTTTCTTGAGAATCATGCTGCACAGAGAGATGGTTTGAATTCACTCACAGGCCTTTCAGATTGGAACATGTATGTTTTTCCCATCTGTGGATTATAATCAAATGTAAACTGTAAACAACTAGCACAGTGGAATACACATTGAACTTTATATACATGTCTTTATAACATGCAGGATTTATATTTGACACTAGTTGTTACGTACATGTTAAAGCACAATGTGTGTGTTAAACGGTATCATTTATCATGTGTAGGTAAGTGAATGCTTTGGTGTTGCAGGATTATGGACACTAGTGCCTGACGTCAGTGTTCACCAGAGGGGCTGTGGTCTTGTGTCTGTAGCGCCTCCCAGAGGGGAGACGGTGAAACAGGTTGTGAGCAGAGTGCTCTGCAGTGATGCATTATGATATTTCTTATAGAAACAGGTAATAAATACAATAATGTGTTGTAACATCAAGCCAGGAGAAACTGTCATGCATGATAGCAACAGTTGCTCTTAATGCACAGCGAAGAAGCACACGAGCTGCACTGTTCTGTAATATATACATATATATATATACATATATATATATATGTATTCAGATCACCTGCAGAAGTACCAACCACGCAGATAGCACCAAGGTTTGAGTCGCTTGAAGCAACATTTACACCATTGTGTTCATCACAAGTCCAGAAAATAGAACTGAACACAAAAATCCAAATAATTAAAAATATTCAAAATGCTTTTTAATTTTAATAAATTTAATTTAATACATTTTTATACTTTTTTTTTTTTTTTGAGGGGACAAATGAAGTATTTCAAGGGAACTAAATAGAGGGAACAAGAGATGTATGTTGAGCAGTGTAATAGTGTAGTGTGCGTCAGTGTAGGACACATGTGTTTGAGTAACCACGGCCAAACGAAGGAAAGATGAAGATGAAATCTCATAACAATTCAAATTGAATCCGCCCACACTGTTTGATTGACAGATGATCAGTGTGATGCACCAGGCAGAAGCATCACAGCACGGAGAGATGTGGAGTTATCGGCCTTTTTCTAAATGAGAGGCTGATAATGTAAGAAGAATAGACGGCTCCTGTTGTACAGACGTCCTCCATACTCAGTGTATTCTCCGTAGACGAGGTGTTGTCATCGGGCCATTCTGGAGCAGCAGTACATTTTAATACCTGTTAATAGAAAAAACACAGAGAATGACCTCCAGAGTTGGAGAGAGAGAGAAGTCTGAGACTGTCTAATAGAAAACCTCCCGAGGGTTTTACAGACAGTGGTACTTACTGCCACCCACATTCAATCAGCACCATCAGATTAAAGACACAAAGCAACACAGTTCTAATTAGGGCACTTAAAGTATGATATTCAGCTGGAATGATAATAGCTTTTGGCTGATGGGTGGTGTGGAGATGAAAGAAGGAGAGAAGATAATGGGAAGTAAAAGGAGATGCTTGTGATGCATCAGGCCAAGGTCATGTTCCTGCTGCGGTGCTTCTCCTTTATGAATCTCACACTACAGCCTCCATCGGAATATGAATCTAATGTCTTTGTTAGAGTTTGTGTTGAAATGATTTCAGCACTAAACCTTTGATCCTCCGTCAACAGATATTACTTTAAAACACTTTAATGTGCTTGTTGGAACATTTTTAAGGAAATCCATATCAGATGTGTGTCATTAGAGTTCTTCACATAAGGACTCTGTGGATCCTAATACAATAAATACAATTCATAGGCAAAACATCCCCTCAGAGGGGATTTAAATGATTCCATTTGTTTATTATATGTGTATTCACATTGGATAAGGGGAGAACCGTCAGGTAGAGCAGAGGAGGGATCAATAGATGTCGTATGTAAAGAGTGAACATCGTCATATGTTGAGAGTAATAGCAGCAGTAGAACAATGATAGAACAATGATGACTGCTAATAATAATAAAATAAGTGCACACAAAACAATAACCACAGTACAACACACAGCTGCATGTGTACGTGGTTACTGCGTAAACCATAACAAGTACAAACACACACCAATGAATACTGTCTACGAGTGTAGAACTCTGAAGTGAACAGAAGCAGAACCAGAGGACTCGTGTAGAAACACACTCACACATCTCAGGTCTTCATCAGCTTCCACTTCATTAAATGCACACAGTGTGTTTCACTTTGTGTTCCCTGACTGTGAGGAGGTTGACTCCACTGTGCAGAATCCTGTGACGTAAAGAAACGTGAACATTCTGACCAGTACGGCTCAGACCATGACTTTGAGTCACTGACACAATAAGCAGGTTCTGAAGCATGATGGGATGTGTTGGTGAGCTACAGATCTGCCGTAGAGTTGAGATGTCAAAGGAAAACCTTTTTCAAGATATGTTATAAACACATGAACGAACATGAGAAACACGAGATACGACAAGAGTAAATAAAATACAATTGATAACACAAATGAGTTTAAAGCAACACTACATACCACCTCAACACGAGCCATGTTTGATCTGTGTGACTAATGAATGAATTATATTAATGAAGAGAAATAAGACCACCGCCTCTGATGACATCAGGTAACACTCCTCACGTCTCTGGATCCAAGGGGGTGCATATGTGGAGAACCCAGAGCACATAAAGGGTTCTGCTGGCCTGAAGAAGCTGGTCCTGTTCCTTCAGGACGCAGTCGGACCAAACAGCAGCTCAGCTTCGGCCTTTCCAACAAGCGTTTCCTCCACTTCAAACACATCCCAGCTCGGCTGCTGCTATAGAGGCCTGTGTGCTGCATCCTTTTCTTCTAAAGAGGAGAGGTTAGGGAGGCCCTTTAAAATTAAAAAAGCAACGGAGCAAAACCTTCCTTTGTCAGCCAGGACTGCTGTGAACTCATGCAGGACCGAGCTACGGTCCGGGATGCCAAGCTCCGCTGGAGCCCGGGAGGCCCGTCAGTCTGGCCTACAGGCTGCTTTCAGGCCGGGTTTATCCACGGCACGACGATCAGGAGGATTAGAGCAGTAACTGATAGCAACAAGGCTGCTCACGGCCTTTTGAACATGCTGTCAGAGGCCAGGAGAGAAAGACACAGCGGAGTGGAGAAGAGCCGAGGACGAGGACGAGTCCAGGTAGGACTGAGTGTTACAGTCAGACGTTATGCTGTTATAGATGAGGGGAATGACCCTACGTTCATTATACCAAGGTGGTGGAGGCTCATATTTATCTATATTTCAGTTTTGTACATTTTTCATTTTTATTCAGTATTGTTTTTCAGCTACAAAAGAACACATGAAGTAGAAACATGAACGTCAGGTTTGAACAGTCAATATCAACGCGATGAGCAGGATCTCAGAACCCTGACTGGGTTTAAATCAGCTGTTAACTGAAGTACACATGGAGACAAAACCTTCTGGAAACAACTGATATGTGTATCATTAAAATACAATAAAGACACAACTTTACACAAACATCAGGCCTGAGAGACGGACTGAGGAAGGAGTGTGTGAGTGGAAACACTATCCTAACCAGTAGATAGAACTATTGTTCTGGACCTTTTCTCCTGAAGGATCACAGAGCCAGCTGTTGGACCCACATGTAGTCTGGGTCAGTGCTGCTCCTCCATCGTACTGTACAACTGCATCACACAGGACTATTCACCTGGAAGAGCCTCGGTTTCCTGAGGAAATAGACCCTTTTAAACACAGCATCAATGTTTTTAGTTTGATATCAACATGAGTATCCAGATGTGAACAAACTGTGTCCTTAGATACTAACATCAATAAAGTCTCAGCCATGTGTTAGGTCTGCTCCTCGACATGAGGCCAGAATCACCAGATGACGTCTGGCTCAGCCCACACTCACGTTTTATTCAGCGCTTGTTTGTAAATGTTCTCTCTTGTCGTGATCTGCTTCAGTGACATTTGGACATTTTTTTCCTGTTTGAGAAAAATAAGTCTTAAAGGAATAAAACTAAAGAATCTATCTGAGACAGCTGTTCTTGCAGTTAGACGGTCTCTTAAAGAGATGACAGAATAAAAGAAACATACACATCATAAACTACACACGAACGCGTTCTGTTAGCCTCGTGGTCATAGTTCAGCCAGCGTTTCCATCAGAGTGTGTGTCCCTGCACTAATTCCCCGTCCCTGCGTAAACGGAGCAGACAGAGTGGAATAGGAAGTGTCCCCTAACCTCAGAGCTCCCCTGGTCCCTCCTCCCCCTCAGGGAGGTTTTGTAAAGCGGACAGGAAGCTGATGGTCCCGGCTGACCTCTGCTTTGTCTCCCGGCTCATCTCACATCTGGGCTTCAACACAATGTAGGAGACAGCAGCATTCAGTGTGTCACAAAGCCTGTCTCTCAAGAGGCTGAGATATGGAATTGATATCAGAGATGTTGTTGTTGGTCATCAGTATCCGTCCTGTCGGCTCTCTGCTGGGTTTTATTTCACATAGAATAAAACCTGTACGATCCTTCCGCTCATCTCTTCCTCCATGCTGCGTCCCATACACTTCACTGTCCTCTGGTATATGATGAGGAGGAGGAAATGTTCCTGCTGCTCTCTGAAAGGACCCTGTCACAGTGGAAGCATGTGAATGCTGCTGCTCCTTTACCTCACCATCACCTATACCAGTTACACTTTTAGGTTATTAACTTTCATGACACTCATAACACATTCTGAAATGGAATCACATTTGTCAAAGTGTATTTATATGACTTGTTATTGTCATTACATTAGATCACACTTTGCTTTAATACTTTTTACGTTGATATCAAACACATCATGGTGGGCCTGAAGGTGAGACTGTGTTGTGAGGACTGTGAAGGTCTGGTGGTGAACACGCCTCAGATCACAGCAGCATTCAGACCTTTATGAAGGATCGCTGTGTTTGTGCCATGACGGGTCTGTGCCGCTCCTTTAGTGAATCACAACCGCACATGTGGAAACTATAACCAATCAATATCAGATGATAAGATCACACACATTAAATAGTATACATGAATACTAACAACACATTATATGCATACTAATAATTATAATAATGAATGTGTGCATATTATATATAATCTGATATTTCTATAAAACAGGAGGAGACCTGGTATAGTTTATATATATATACATATATATATATATATATGTATATATATATATATATATATATATATATATATATTCAGCCAGGGTGCCTTTGTCTTTGATATATTTTAATGAATATGAATTTCTGTATGATCTATATATTTATTTATTTTTGATATGTCAAAATGAATCAGATCGACACATTGTGCACACAGTATGATGGTGATGTCAGTTATATACAGAGCGTGTCTCTCTTTATATTGTTTCTTTAGTATAAAGACACTCTGTGTGTCTGAGGAACACTCACATCTTCCTCTTTGCTTTTATTTCATTCATTTTTTCTTGTCGTCTCATTTTCAAATTGGAAACATTTGTTCACGTGTTAAATGGATCCTCATCAGCTTTTGAGTTTCAATAAGTGAACTAAATTATAAAAATGATAAATGAATATAAATGCATTATACATGTAAATGTTCATACCTCTAATAATAAAAGTCACCACAATCAGCAGCTTTAGCTGTGTGGTAGAATACGTGTGTGTGGATGTGTGTTGGCTGTCAGTAGCTGTAGATGTTTGTCTAAACTCTGCATTAATAAAAGCTTAATTAATAGAGACAGGGCGGGAGAGTTCACTTGAGACGCGCAGAGAAGCGCTCATGAAAGCTCCGTGTCTGTCAGGAACACGGCACACAGGCTGGTGAAACCATCACTGCCACAGCTGGTCGTGTACTGCACCAGGCCGTCTGGTGAGATGTGGTCTTTGCAGCCCGACTCATATTCTTCATTGAGTTCAAACCCGTTCATCTCCGGTTCTGCTCTCTTTGTGCTTTGGACCAGTAGCGGTCGTTCATCCGGAGCCCTCCTGGCTTCACAACAGACATTGGAAATGCTTTGTCACTTTTCACTATTTCATTTGAGAATTTGTATTTAAATCGCGTGGGACACGTTTTTGGGAGAATGATCTCTGTTCGAGTCCACTTTGAGCTCGGTGATGTGGGTTAAGAGCTCGAGAGGAGTGTGACCTGCTATATGAAGGTCCTGTCTGTCCGACGGCTGAGCCCTCTTTACTGCTTCTCTTCCTGAACGCGGGCCTTTCGTCTTGTTATTGCTACTTGTATGCAAAGTGTTTGGACTCCTTCAGCGACGACAGTGCGGCTGAAACAAGTATTTGACGAAGAGGTTGTGGAGATACAGGCCTTTCCTCTGTGTGCTTCAGGGGCAAGTTCCGTTCTAAATCATCCTGTGAAGATCTGGATCCTCAGCGTTCAGATAAGCGTCTTTTTTCTTTAAAGCAAACACACATGCATCAAAGCCGAACACCACTGTTAAAGGCCTACCGTGTCCGTGAAGAGGGTAACTCATCATCATCATCATCAACAGAAGAACAGCGGAACGCTCGGGCCTGTTTATAGGCCACATTAAATAGCAATGCACTTCTTGCGTTTATTGCAGCTTTTAAATGAACGGCCAATGTGCATATAAATGACCATATATATGGACATGTTAGGCCAAAATCAGTGATCTCAGCAATATACGCAGAGGTCGGTCTTTGTGAGCAAACAGTATTTATTACGTCACGAGTGGAGCCAGTCCAGCATCTCATCATTTCACTTCGCTTAATATTTCTCTGTGAAAAAGAAAACATTTTAAGCGGCGTGGTCATCTGTTAGTATGTCAGAGGCTCCTTCAAATAAACAAGCACGTTAACGGAAGTGATTTGTATTTTCGCTAATAGCCCTACAGATGGAAGCCCACAATGTTCAATTCAATTCAATTCAATTCAATTCAATTAATTCAAATCAAATTAAATTAAATTAAATTAAATTAAAGTAAATTAAAGTAAATTAAATTAAATTAAATTAAGTTAAGTTAAGTTAAGTTAAGTTAAGTTAAGTTAAGTTAAGTTAAGTTAAGTTAAGTTAAGTTAAATTAAATTAAACTAAATTAAACTAAACTAAACTAAACTAAACTAAACTAAACTAAACTAAACTAAACTACACTACATTACATTACATTACATTACATTTAATTAAATTCAATTAAATGAATATTGAATATTGGCATGAAAGCTTCAAAACAACAATGTTGCCAAAGCATCAAATACAAAACTACCCAATAACAATGAATACAATAATACATTATTCTCTCTCTCTCTCTTTGTGTGTGTGTGTGTGTGTGTGTGTGTGTGTGTGTGTGTGTGTGTGTGTGTGTGTGTGTGTGTGTGTGTGTGTGTGTGTGTGTGTGTGTGTGCAATAACAAACGCATTTTCTTCTGGCTTTAGTTGCGCAAAAAAACGACCACCGGAATGTACCACTCAACCAAGGCAGTGTGCTGACACATGGCGGAGTATCACACACACACACACACACACACACACACGCACACGTATTGCGTCACTTTCCTCCACGTCCACGCGTTCATTCACAGAGGACTCATCCAGACTCGGAGCGGATCTTCGCCTCAGTTTGCGCTGGAAGCAGCGAAGCCGTCTCTGTTCGCCCGCTCGCGTGACAAAATGACTTGGTATGCATCCACGCGCTGGTTTGTTACGTTCCAATAGGCTACTATCTGTTCACATTTGCCTCATTATCATATCATATAGAGTGAACTGAAACATTCCCAAATGCAATGTAAAGAGCGGCCGCTGAGCAAGCACTGTAACAACTACATTATAAACTAACTATATATTAATAACTACATATTACCTATAAATATATCCCATTTATAGCCATGGTGCTGAGCTATTTGTGTTAAGAAACTTGACCTAACAAACAAAATTAATTCTGGTTGAAGCTTTTTGTCTCTCATATTTAAAAAAACAAGATGAAAACATAATGATTAATATAATAAGGACCTCACAGTTCTAGTATGCAAACAAGCGGGAGATCGCCCACCGTGTGGCTAAGCAACACCACGTGATCCCCAACAACATGCAGAATGCCTCATCCGGACCCGAGGCTGGGCCACTGAGCCGGAATCAAGACCTCTGACGTCACTGGGACACAAACACATGCATTAAAAGCAGTGATGGCTTAAAGGCACAATCCATGATGTAATGTTAATATTTACAATAAGGTAGCACACAACTACTAAATGTTGCATACATCAGGAAACTGGCTGATGAATATTTATATTATTCCAAAATGACTGAATGAGTCTTAAAAGAAAAAGCACAAGGAGACTGAGTCACTGTGTTATGATCCACTATATGTTATACTCTGGTAATATGACTGATGGGTGCTGCATTTAGGCTCTGTGGGAAAGATGGTGCAGCAGAGCTTGCAGGTCATCCCAGCATTGAAACTAAATGTAAATTATATATTTCAAGTGGTGAAAAGGCCACCAATAAATACACTTTACCTCAGCCTGGTTTAGCACTCCACAGCCGGAATTAAATGTAATTACTTTTTCAAGTCAGTCAAGTTAAATAATTATTCCTACTGTTAAAATAGAAACCAGGCCTACTTTGACACTTAACAGCACAAACAGCCCTGCTCACAACTCTTTGGGCCACTGACCAGGAAATATACCCAAACATCAGTCTCTCTGTCCTTTAACAACGTGCCATGTTGCGTCGAAAAACAAAGTGCATTGACTGTTTTACATGTCTTTGTTTTGGGTAAACTGAGATATAAATCATGTTGGGCCCACACCACCAGCTCTCACAACAACTTGGAATTATATGTTGAGCTGCATTCAAGGAAGTGCAACTGTATTTCAGTTTGGTCTTGTGTGAATGTCTCTTAATGGCAGTGGTGGGCCGTGCATTTTATACCTGGGCCTTCACTGCTGAAATACCACCTTATATCCTCATAATGGCGCCACAGCTACGGTTATTATTCGTTTCTAGGGCTGTAATAATACACGTATTCGTATTAAACCGTTCGGTACGAGGCTTACAAACCGAACAATACGTTTGAATAATACTAATGCAGAAGCTTAAATTGTAGGAAATATAATGTTTTCTGCGCTCACTAGGAGACAACGGGCTGTGTGACCTCTGAACCGGAACAAAAAACAGCTGGGGCTCCGCAAGTGTTCTGAGAGGCTAGGCTAACTAGCTTCACAGGAAAACAACAGCAGCAACACGCATTCTGCGACACAATCAAGGGCCATTCAGATATTAAATGTAAAAAAACAAATGCAGTTGACTTACCAAATCCTGATCACATCCTCCTTTCTTTGTTGACAGAGTTTAATCCCATGGTTAAATCCCAACTCACAAATCCGTTTCTCCTCCTTCAGCCATTGAGTGTTAAAAAAACAAAGCTAGGTAAAAAAATAAATAATCTACACCAAGCAAAATGCTAAAAATATCATAATTTCTTCCATATCTTTCAATTTGAACTCTTACTACTCCGACTAAGCCTCTGCTGTAAGTTTCGTTTCACAATAGTCACGTGCTCGCCCACTGACCAATCACAGCACACGCTGCACCTTACTGCAGAGCTGCACCTGAAAACTGAGCTGCATGTAATGCTGACGTACTTGTAGGCCAGCTAGCAGGCTCTGGCACGTCAAAGAATACGCCCAACATGTCAAACTAAAGATCTGATTGGTTGAACACTATGACAATCAACAATATCGTCCCCATTCACTTAAACTACACATGGATTCACTTGTGAGTCTGCAGGCCTCGGGCCTCTCTTCTACCTAGAGACACAGAGGTGAAATCTGATTGGATAAAAGCTCTACTTAAAACAAGCTGCACTGGAAGCAGAGCAACTGAGGAAGACAGTAGCTGTGCAATGAGAAAATAAGGTAATGGGAAAAATATTTGTATAAATTATAATACATGTAGTGTATTTAAGAAAAATTATTAAATTATAAAATAGCTATAACTTTGTGATTCTGTTTAGGCCAGCAGGGAAGGCCTTGCTGGCCCTGACGGCCCACCACTGCTGTAATGGTCATGTGATGACGGGGCCATCACTTACTATCTGAGAGCTGGGCTGAACATTATTCTCCACTAACAACCTTAACCATATTTAAAATGCAATCTGTGCCTTTAAATGTTCAAGTAATAAGAAATTTCCGCTGTAACCTGAATGCATCATAAACTCACTGGGTGGATTGGATTAATCTGCATCTCCAGGGAATTCCGGGAAACTCACGTGACACCAACTCTTCCGCTCTATTGGTCCGAGGCACGTGTCTAAGAGACCCGTAGTACAACGTCATCACAGTGTCTCACAGCCAATCATAAATGAGAACCAAAATCCATAGTGAAAGTATTTCAGCGGAGTCTTCATCAGGGCAGTTAGTTCTGCTGGAAGCATCAAAAATTGTGTGCAAGGACCCGGAAAAATTCAAGAGGCTAGACTCTAGTTTTCTTTTCAATCTTTTTACATTTTTTAGATACATTTTTGTTAGCACCAGGTCCAGCCATGAGGAGTAGGCTTTTACCAGAAACTAAAGCATGATTTTTCTTTGTCAAAATCATAAAAGGCGCGTTTTCACAGCAAAAGAAATATCCGCTATTCTGCCACAAAAGGAATTAGTCTAGCTCATCGACGTGTTAGTTTCTGGAGTCAGAAATATAGAAGGCTAATTAACTGATAAGAAAGTGAACGGGACAACACGAAATTGGAATTACTACTTTGTAGCAGGGCGCAGAGAAAGAGGTGCTGAGGGTGAGCAGGCTTCATCATTATGGGAGAAAATGCTCGCCGAGACCCAGAGCGCCCACAGGACTCCGGAGAGGAGTCCAACCGGGCAATCCGACCTCTCCTCCCACCTGGCAACCAGCAGTCCCACCGGATCACCAACTTTTACATCGACAACATTTTAAGACCGGACTTCGGCCGAAAGAGGAAGGACGGGACTCTGGTGCGGGACGGAGACTGTCTGGGAGTGATCATACGAAGAGAGGAGCAGACGGGGAGAAAGTCTTCCAAAACTGGCAACCCGCAGCAGGGTGGAGCAGGAGGCGAGGAGGAGGAGGACGACACGGGAGCATCCGACGACCAGCATCCGGACACTGAGACCAGGAGGCCTGACCTGATAGCCGGTGATGTGGCCGTGAAGGGTCGTGGGGGCGGTGGGGACCGCTGCAGCAGCCCCGAGGCCGGCTCGGCCCCTGCGTCCAAGCCGATGCTGTGGCCAGCCTGGGTTTATTGTACCCGCTACTCAGACCGTCCGTCAGCAGGTTGGTGGGGAAATATTGTTCGGACACTTTTTGTTAGTTGAAAGACGAAAAAATAAATAAATAAACGAATAAACAAATAATTAATTCATGAATTCATTAATTAATTCGTTATTGAAGGTAAATTAAGGAAGCCTACTTCATTTACTGAGTCCGTTAAAAAGAGGTGAATTACAGAAAGCAGCTCGTTCTTCTTTCAGAGAGAGAAAAGCTCCGATTGCATCTTTTTTCAATTTAAAAGCTGTGGAGGTTAATTCTTTAGAAAAAAGAGTGACATTTTATTCTCTGAGCCCTGCAACCCCCAATCCTACTTAATGGACATATCACTTGTAACAATTGACAACGCAGTTATTGCACCATCATTACTATATTATCTGAATTATTTCACAATTTCAATACTTAAAAAAAGGATACAACAGTCCTAGACACGGACATATTTTACATAAAACAAACTACTTTAACGCAAATTAGAAAGTAATTCGAGTTATTTTGGGTGGAATTGGATTTTTGGCTTTAAATGACGACAAAGTGAACGAGACGATGAGCTGTTGTTGAAGATTGTTGTGCAAATGAAATTAAAATGAAATACGAGTCGAACATAAAGTGAAAAATATGGAGAAGTGAAGTAAAACCAAGTTTAACGCCATTGTTCCTCAGTCTTCTTTGTTGATGTACCATTAGCATATTTTTTTGACAATGGGGGGTCTAAAAAGTGAGGGCCGTGTGTCCCAAAAAAACAGCAGCATTCGATGCGAAATATTAAACAGAACTTCAATGTCTTTTCATCCGCCAACGAAATAAAAAACGCTTTTTGACAACATGTCTACGTTATGAACCAAATGTGAAATGTTTGGGGTTTGAAACAGTTTATTTCAGACGTGAAGCCTGTTGTTGTGTTGTCGCACCGCTGAGCTGTTTTATCACAGCTCTTAAATGAACAGGGGTCCCTTCATAAGATCAAATGAAACTTTGCTCTGTCCAGTTGTTTGAAATGAAAGCAGGCGCACTTGGACTTTTCCTTTGTCGTGCTTTCGAAAAGGCCTTCAACTAATAAATAATGTTCCTCAAACAAACTAGCAGCCAAGCGGAGGGAAAGATGTTGCGATGCATCGAAGGAGCGTCTGAAACAACTCAAAAGGAAGCGGAAACAGTCCTAAATGTTGTGTTTATTGTTGTATGAAAAACAAAACCAAAAAAGTTTCCATCGAGGTCTAGGCCGAGCTTATGGAAATGACCACAAAGGGCCTTCAGAGAGGTCAGGGAGGCTGCTGCTAAACGAAGCACAACTTTGTAGGAATTAGTAAACCCTTTTATGTTATATTATAAGATTATATTTTATAAGATTGTATACAAGTGTAATGATTGTTGTCAAACCAAACGAAGCCCTTTACTTTAATGGGATAATACATAACTTTTAACTGTTGGATGACACAATGCTATATTTGTACACTTCCGTACCAAAGCTGAAATATATTTCATTCCGTTCGTTCTCATTCTTTTGCTCTTTGACTTCGTCACGATACAACTGTCTGAATATTATAATAGAAACAACGCTCTTTTTAGGAAGCAACTTTTTTTTAAATGGAGTTCCTATGGTAACAGGGAGGGAAAGAGGCGCCTAACTCCCCATCCTCCATCATATCCTAACCCCACCCCCATCTGCACCCTCCTCCTCCCGTCCTCGCTGAAGTCTGCAGCAGAGCTGGAGGACGTGCAGCCTGCAGCCTGATGGGCTGTTACTCTAAACCCCATTTGCTGGGAGGTATATCTCAGAATATCTCGCTTTAGATTGACGTGACCTCCTCTTTCAAATGTTTGACTTACCGGTACAACAGAATGATAAAGTATCATAGAATATATCAAGAAGTAGACAACTTTAGTTTGATCAAGGAAAGTCAGATCGAACCCTCATAGCCGAGATCGGTTAATCATTTTACTGAGAGCTAAATCCTTATCTATAATTTCAATTACATTCCATAACTTTTGTATTGAGTTAAATCATACTAACATTATTCCTTGAGCTCGAAGACTTGTGAAAGCAGCAGAGGGACCCCTGAAAACCCTCCTGACCAAAAGTGGACCCCCCCCCCCCCCATTATGACTCTTACATTTAAATAAATAAATAAAATCATATTCAATTATATATATGAATATTATTGAACGTATTCCTTTCCCATCATGGCACCATGTTCTCATTAACCTGACAGGTTACCTTATAACTACCGTAATAACGAAGGTAATAATAACTTAAGTTATTACTATGTAGTAAAGTCTGCCTATATGAAGCAAAATGTGATCAGATCCTGTTTTCAGAATCCTAACGTGTTTTGTCTTCACCCCCGCCCTCACCCAAGGGCCCAGATCCCGTAAGCCAAAGACGGCCCCGACCCCGAGTAAAGAGGACAAGCGGCCCCGGACGGCCTTCACCGCGGAGCAGCTCCACCGGTTAAAAACTGAGTTTCAAAACAACCGGTACCTGACCGAGCAGCGGAGGCAGAGCCTCGCTCTGGACCTTGGCCTTAACGAGTCTCAGATCAAAATCTGGTTTCAGAACAAACGGGCCAAAATCAAGAAAGCCACCGGAAATAAGAACTCTCTGGCGCTGCATCTCATGGCGCAGGGACTGTACAACCACGCCGGGTCCAAGGACGGCAAGTCGGACAGCGAGTAGCAAGGGGACCGGAGGGGGTTCTGAACCATGCAATAAAATCACTCCAGTACCAGCATTCATATTTAAAACTCAACCAGAGACGATATTGGGACATTTGCTTTGACCTTGTGTGTGTGCGCGCGTGTGTGCGTGTCCTCGGGGCTGTAGTAACGACAATGTCCAATCCGAGCCAAACATTCTACTGCGTTCACGTCACAGCCAGGAGTCGGGATGTTCTATAGAACACAACAACCTACAAAACAGCTATGGGTGCGCGTGCACTCACCTTTACTGTTAAAGGTGTTTAAACGGGTTAAATCCGTTAGACGGCCTACGAGTGTGTCACATAAGGGACACTCTTCAACACCATTTAAAAGAAGACTGTGGACTGCTTGCTGCTGGTTAAAACATGCATTATTTGTTAGCTAAAATGTTAGCAGCCGCTGGCAGATGAGGCACTATAGTTGATGTCCGATAGGCTACCATTTATATTATTATTAAAACACTGATGGGACTCAAATGATGCGCTAATAAAATAAGGACTACTTGACATTTTTCAACATTATAATTAATGTTACCATACGGTGACGTCATATGGCCTGACGTTTCAGCCTACTGGAGTTGTATTTTCCAGAATAGCGTCATTGACGCATATAGAGCGCATGCACTATCGGGTCTAGCGCGAGAGTCGAGGTCCAAAGACGTGGACACCCGGGACACATCACGGTCAAATGTGGACCAGAAACAGTGGCCGGAGCTTTCGCCTGATGGTTCAGGACTGTAGAAAGTGTCCCTCCGACATTAGGCCTGTTCAGGTGTTCTCAGTGAACACTGAACTGTTCACAGAGAACATAAATGGACCGAGTGTCTCTGATGTTGTAGGAGGATGTTGTTGTTAACGACATCCAATAGGAGCCAGAAGACGACGAGCTCGAGGCACGGGACAAGTGGACCGGACAGCCGTCACGCGCACTACAGCCCCGCGTCCCGTTAGGCTCGACTGTTGTGTGTGAGGAACTTTATTGATTATGAGAACAATATGCTGAAATCCAAAGATTTTTTTTTTCTGCTGCATTCTGGGAACTGTGAATTAAGAAAATAGCCGCTTTCGTGTTGTCTGTGTTTTGTACTTTCTGCTCTTCCCCCTCTTCGTTCTTATTGTGTTCTGTCGGCGTATACTGTAGTGAATGTCTGTTTAATACAAAATACGTCCTCACTAAAGAGCTGGCAACTAACCCCACGCGCAACCGAACACAACAGCCCATTCCAGGTTCCGTTTGAATTCATCATGTGTTTTTTTTAAAGATCACATTCGTTTTGATTTAGATTTTCTATTAACGCTCATTTGAAAATATAAATTACCGGGACACTCGGATTTGATACTAACACCTCCAAACAATTCTCATTCTGTCCTAAAGCCAGACTTCCGCCAAACACGACCCTCTCCCCGCTCATCTCCGACCCCCGCCCAGCCCTGGACCTCTAGTGTAGGCTGTATGTGTTGTTAACAAAGACCATTATATTTTTTATTTATACATGGAACATCTGCAGCCATGTGGAAACGGGGCTCTGGAGTGTTTACATAACTTATTTTTCCTGCAATAACTTGTGTGTTAGAACGCGACACGTGTCGGGCCTTCTGCGGGTCTACATGATGTGGATCCAAACCAAACGGTGGTCTTACGATGCTGTGAATGTTTCCGTTTATTTTCTCTACTGTGTTCTAGGAGGTCCGTTTCTCTTGCATTCAATCCCAAACCTGGACGAGCGTCTGCCTTAAACTAGTAAATACAACCAGGGGATATTTACTGTGTTCTGAAGAAAGAGCAGCTGTGTTTTCTACAATTACATTTTGACATCAGGATTTTTAAAGATAAAATAACGAACACGGTGTTTTTTTCCCTCTCGGCTGAGGGTCTCTTTTATATGATGTAAATAATTTATATCATAACAGTGTGATGGTAAATAAAAGACAACAATGCAAATGTGTATTTCCAGAAGGTCATTTTATTAGATACCCTGAAACACACAAAGAAGTCACATGGGCCAAACATTTAGTATTTTGCTGTGAAGTTGATTTGATGAGTCAGCGGGTGGTTGTATTGAAATATCTTCCTCATGATTAGCATGACAAAGAGAGACTGAGGAGGCAGACACATGGAGGACACTTCTAGTCTGCACACAGCTATCACTACTGACTTGTCCTGAAAACAGAGCCTTCTACTTCACGTTGACTTTTAAAAATACATTACAAAAGGCCGTTTGACGGAGAACTGATATCAACATCTACTGTATCATGTGTGTGTATGCAGGCTGGAAAGAATGGGTCAAATGATAGGGTTCATGATGATGCATTAATATCCCAGAGTGAAGCCCATATTAAATATAACAACATCTATCCAGTCTAATGTAATGTGTTACAGCAATATGTTGTTGTTCCACATGTTAAATACACTTTAAAATAAATAAATCCAAATGAAGCTCTGATATCATGTTTTTAGACGAGTTGAAGGACTTCTCTGATAAAAGAACACTTCTTGGTTCAAAAGCATGTTGAACTTGATTGCATTGTGTCAGAGGTGTATTTTAATAACAAGTTGTTTTTTTATGCTCCTAATCCGGATATTTTGGATTTTTGGAGATACGAAGTACTTAAAAAACGGTTTATGTAAATACTCAGATTCAGTCTTTTCCAATCATAATTGCTGGTCTTGACAGTTCTGAGACTCCAAAATGGGACCAGAACATTTTGAGAAACTCATGTCCACCATAGTGTCTGATGGTGGACATGAAATCAATCACATTCATTAAAGAGATGACTCCTGCCTTTCTGGTCCGGTTGGGCCAACACTTCTCTGATGTAATGACATCATCACACAAGTATGAAGACACATTGTGCTTCATTCATGTAGAGCAGTGTGTTTAGCAACGATCAAACTCTCTCAACCAGAACCAACAGTCTTTGCTGCAGGTCATCAGAACTTTGATCTCTGCAGCACAGCGTCTGGATCATATTCATGTTTAATTCAGGATCGTTTCTCTGCTTGATCACACCAACACAATACGAAAGACACTTTGGAAGAACTGAAGTGGTCACAGAGGAATGATCGGAGAATAAAAAGGTATCGAATAATGAAGATTGAACAGCACAAATGAGAACAGAGTTCTGGAAGCATAACATATAACCTTACACATATGAAGATATGAAGACAGTGAACATGGATTATTTTACAAGTTAGGAATAAGTTAGCATGTAATCTTTGATAATACGTTTGCTTGGGTCTGTCTATGAGAGTCATTCAGAGGATTTGAGAAAAAAAGGATTTCACAAACTGAGGGTTCCTGTTTTACACATGACAAAGGACCGATAGTTCTGAGTGTTTGCCGAGATAAAATGGTACAAAGGCAGGCGACGTTTGGAAACTTAGCCTCTCGGTCTTTACTTTGACTTTATTGTCCCGATCAGTTTGTCTGTAACGAAGTCTGCCACATCATAGATGGAGCTGGAAACATACTAAGGACCGACTCCTGAAAGCTATAAAGTGTCCATCAGAACACCGCCTCCTTCACAAAAACGATGAGTCCACCAAGTATGTTAGAGCATCACGGATATGTACGTTCTGTATGTTGTTCACCTGAACATCTGACCGAGTTGGAGGAAGATGAAACAGAGAAAGAAAAATGGCGATCAGAAGGAGATCCATCAACAAAAAGCCAGAGGGTTTTCTGTGACTCGTCCACTGGCAGCAGCATTGACCTGAGCTCTGTGAATGGCTGCCGGAGCCCTCATCTGCATTTCCTTTCTTAGCCGGCTTGTATGTGGAAGTAACGCCCAACGGCCGCTGACTTGATGAGCTGAGCTACTCTTGACTTAAGAGAGGAAAGAGGGAGAAAAGCTGCGAGCTGGGTTTCTATGCACAGTGTGGGGCTGTCAGTCTAAAGGGTTGTGTGTGTGTGTGTGTGTGTGGGGGGGGGGGGCAGAGAACCTGGATGAAGGTCAAAATGCTTTGGGTGTCCATGCAAAGAGCAGCAGGTGACAACACTACAGCCAAGAAATGGTGAGAAATGAACATCCCCGTCCCCAGTACGGCTGGTTCTCATCACGGCTCTGATGTTGCATCAATTATATTCTGTTCAAACTAAATCTATTTCTCAAATGTATTCTGATATTGGGTCTGAGCCAAAAGCTTTGTATAACTTTCCAAATGTCAAGAATTTCATTTATACAACCTCTCATGAACCATTTGGACTAAAGAGACTAGCAGTAACACCGAGCACCAGCAACAGTCTGCTTGTTGAGGCACAAATGCTGCTAAATCGCTCCTGTTGTTTTCTGGCTAAAAACAGTATCAAGGGGGCAAAACATGAAAAAACTAAAAAAACATCTTATTTACTCATAGTTCATCCATCTCCTTGTCATAAACTTAACCCCTCCAACAGGCAGAGGCAAAGGGCAGACGAGCAGAGAAAAGAAAAGTACATATCACAAAGTATTGATGTCCCCCGTGTCTCCGTCAGACAAAAGACGGCCTGTCCAGTGCCCCTTCCCCCCACTGAGTAATTTAGCCATAGTTCTCTAAATGCTTCCTAGTCAAACTTGGAATATGGAATGAAGGGGACGAGGGCTTTGTGGCGGAAATATAATTACGGCAGCTAAAAGCTGGTGAAGCAGGAGAATGGGGGATGACATCAGACCAATTTCACACCCGGGCCTCGGATGGCCGGGCCAAGCCTGGGCCTCGCCGCGCAACACTGATCAAAGCCTGCTGCAGCCGCCCCACAAGCCAAAAAAAGGGAGACTTAACTATGCTAATCTCCAGGACAAATATATTTTAATCTTGTTAGAATACAAGTTAATGCCGCAGCTCAGTGACCAAACTTTATGATATAAGAGCACAAAATCACACTTTGTCTCCAGGTTTCTCTATTTAACAAGTGAATGTTGAGTATCAGAAAAACAACAGTTGAGTATTCTCAAGTAGTCATACCTCCGTCATAATCCTCTCCAAACACTGTAAGTACATGTCCTAAAGTAACGGACAGACCTAGCTGTGCCATCGTTGGCTGTAATGACACATCTCTCGGTCATGACACAGGCGTAAAAAATAGTGCTCTGCTCAATAATCAATATTCAGAAGAGGAGTAGGTCATTACTCAAGTAGTTCTCAGAAACAGAGCTGCTTTTGGAGGCAGAAAACCCTCATCAGCTGACAGCCCAGTAAGGAATGACATCGGTATTGAACAGTTGCACACCTCATTATTTATGTCCCATGAATGTTCAGTGTCCATGCAGGACATTAGTGTGTCCTGCATGAGGCGTGTGGAGGTGGTGGACGGGTTTGTCCACTTTCATGCTGGAGACAGAAGTTCATGTCCCATCACAGATCAACGATTGTGCCTACATGTACCAGGATGCATTGTGTCTACATGTACCAGGATGCATTGTGTCTACATGTACCAGGATGCATTGAGCCTACATGTACCAGGATGCATTGTGCCTACATGTACCAGGATGCATTGTGTCTACATGTACCAGGATGCATTGTGCCTACATGTACCAGGATGCATTGTGCCTACATGTACCAGGATGCATTGTGTCTACATGTACCAGGATGCATTGTGTCTACATGTACCAGGATGCATTGTGTCTACATGTACCAGGATGCATTGTGCCTACATGTACCAGGATGCATTGTGTCTACATGTACCAGGATGCATTGTGCCTACATGTACCAGGATGCATTGTGTCTACATGTACCAGGATGCATTGTGTCTACATGTACCAGGATGCATTGTGCCTACATGTACCAGGATGCATTGTGCCTACATGTACCAGGATGCATTGTGTCTACATGTACCAGGATGCATTGTGCCTACATGTACCAGGATGCATTGTGTCTACATGTACCAGGATGCATTGTGGCTACATGTACCAGGATGCATTGTGCCTACATGTACCAGGATGCATTGTGCCTACATGTACCAGGATGCATTGTGCCTACATGTACCAGGATGCATTGTGTCTACATGTACCAGGATGCATTGTGTCTACATGTACCAGGATGCATTGTGCCTACATGTACCAGGATGCATTGTGTCTACATGTACCAGGATGCATTGTGTCTACATGTACCAGGATGCATTGTGCCTACATGTACCAGGATGCATTGTGCCTACATGTACCAGGATGCATTGTGTCTACATGTACCAGGATGCATTGTGCCTACATGTACCAGGATGCATTGTGCGTGAGCTGTGAGTCTGATAAATAAACAAAATAAAATCACAAAACGTCAATGAAGGAAAAAAAATCGTACTCCTACATTGAAAAATATAACAGTACACCTTCTGAATTCAAGTTTCTCCTTTAAACCGAACTAAGGCAGGCTAACTGCAGGCTTAACAGGCTAACAGTTAACTCATCGTAAAACACACAACAAAATAAAACTCACCAAACAGGTCTTGGTTAGTCTTTCCACTGTTCCAACAATCAGAAACTCTGGTTTGGTTGAAATGAATCCTTAATTCACTGAATGAGATGAATATATGCCGGTTGTGCACACTGCTTCCCCATCTGTCTCTCTCTGCCAGGTCTCCAGCACACCTGTCCAGTGAGGAGGAACACTTTCACGCATCAACGTATCTTCATACAGCGCTTCGCATGATATCGTGATGTTTGACCCATCCACCTCAATGTGAGCTTTTGTGGTCTGGTTCATGATTACATCAAATCTGACTGTGGGATTATTACAGCGCATTCTTTTTTGTAGGAATAGCTACGAATGCTGGATGGGACCAGCCTGAACGCACTCACGGCTGGCTCTTTCTGGTTTGTTGTCGGCAACAGTATCCAACACAAACTGCCCACATTGACATTCATTACAGCAAAAGGATTCTGCTTCTGTTGGCATCAGAGGAACATTTGAGCCAAGGCTCCACCGGTCGGTGTGTGCTCTGGGCAGCTGTGCTTCTGGAGGGTCCCCACCGGCCCTATCCTCCCTGCAGCAGCTAGCTCTGTAGACCGTGGGCAGACAGGAAACCAGACCGGCAGGGAGGTTGGTAGGATCAACAGACGTGAAGGTAGACCTTCATGCTGGATGTCTGTCGTGTCAACTAACAACAGAAGCAGGTGCAGCGCTATGTAAGATGCAGAACTTGCACGCTCTCGGCTTACAATGGTAAATGGTTTAAAATCACTGGTGAGAGTGTGTGTGTGTAAATGTTTCCAGCATTATCATCTAGAAATGAATGCTTATTGTAGCATCAACACATTCAATGGTGAGCCCTTGCTGGTCTGTTTGAGGAATGAGAGAAGAGATGTTGTTGTTGAGACTGCAGATGAATGATGAGCGTACTTTGGTTTAGTTTCAGTTCGTTAACGTACATGAAGGGAGACAGAGGCTGAGCTCAGTGCACGGTTATCAACACTGAGGACTGGAGCTGGCTGACCGAGGCACTGGGCGGTGCATGGAGACGAGCTCACGAGTGCTTCAGGAAAAGGTTGCATCTTCTGTTTCACTGAGTGGAGGAAGAACTGTGTTCTGATCAGAGACGGTCGGGAGCTGAGGAAGGTCTTCTGGGTCGTCTTTGTTGGAGGATGTCAACATCATTCTGGAGTGAGTTGGATGTAAATGTATTTTCTTTAGTTATGGGTGCATAGGGGATACAGCGTGTATGTAATATGTAGGTTTAGGGAACATATATAGAACGATTGTTTGCTTTGTGCGTGTTGACTTTGAGAGCCTCTGTGTTGTCTTGTTAGCACTTGACAATGTAGCATAAGTCTCCTGAGTGATGATACTATTAATATTAATATTCTCACTCCTTTCATTGTTTGTGCACGCTTTGTAAAGGGTCAACATTGTATAACCTTGTACATTTAATCTTATGATCCACAGACATAACCCGTGAGCCTCCATCAAGCTGTGGAACGCTAACGCTAACTCTTGCAGTAGAGCTAAAAAGTTCAGAGATTTTCAACTTGAAGCGGCGACACCAAAAAAGTCTGATCGCTTTGAGGAAAAGATGCTTGAGGCAGCGTCACACATGCTCTCTTCTTATTGGAAATCATTTTAAAAAGAAGCCGTCGGTCAGAAAAAACCCGCTATATGGACATCTGTCTAATTATTCAAATACATTTGGATGCAATCCACCGAACATAAAACTACATGTTCACACCACTTCTCAGATGGTTTGGTGTCATGGTGATCTGTTCAGCATAACTCACAAGTTTCCTCCATTCTGCGTTATCAAAGAGAACATTGTTAGTGTGATTAACTAGAGGGGAACAAACATCTGGTCACTGACTGAACAGCAGGAAACAGTGCGTTTGTTGGGGACTACTTTCAGCGACGCATTAATCCACATTTGGTGCCCTCGTGAGCAGGACGGTGTGTTTATAATCCATTAAATAAAAACTCTCTTATTGTTTCTAAATGTAGCGCTTGAAGTTGATGTACTTTACCACATTGTATGAACGCGTGATCGATTGCCAAAACCGATTCAGAGGCACAAAGTATCTTAAAACCAATAATACGATTTACAAATGTGCACTTGTGTGTATTTGTGTGTAATGTTGTGTATTCATGAATGTGTTTCAATCCACACACGAATACCAAGCAATTTGAAGACAAATTAATCAGTTTTACAAATGCACACATGAATAAATATTAAGATTTCTGTCTTCAGTGTCACAGATGTGACTTGCTGGCCTTTGAAGAGCTTCCTGCGTCTACAGAAGTCTAAACACATTGGTGACGTTCTTCTGTCTGAACTGTGTGCACACGGATCAGGTGGAGTTGTGAGTCGTCTCAGCTTCAGACTGATCCACTGATCCACGCTGCGGTTAAGTGCCGCTGGAAAACCGGGACTTTTTAGAAAACCCGGATTTAAAAGAGTGTGTCCATGTAAAGGTTGAGAAACGCTGTTTTAAGAGGTTACATTCTGACAATGTAGGGGTCACATTTGAGAGGTTAATTGAAAGGTTTGAGTAACGTTTGAATACATTGAGGAGCTTCAGGATGATCCGGTCTCTGTCACTGAACATGCCCCCCCCCCGCCCCCCCCCCTCCCCTCTTTAGCATATCAATGCACAGGGTGCTCGGCCAATCATCAAGCAGCTGCTGCTACATCTGGCCCAATCACACAACGGCTGTAGACCTGCTGGTCTGTATGAGAAGACACTCGACTGTACGCTCCTCGTCTTCATCACTTCAACAGCAAAAAAGGTCAAATCATCTTCAAAACTAAAATCATGATGTCAGCAAGGACTATATCACTATATTTATAATAACAATGTTATTATTATTAATAATAACAAAACTAATGAATGTGAAAAAAACTAACTGAAATAATCATTTCACATTGTTTCATTTAAATGTCTTGATTGATCATTTAGTCTACAGAACGTCACAAAGGTCCCACTGTGGTGCACACATCTGGAGCCAGAAGAGGTGTTAGCTTGAGGAGTGTTGGTGGCTCGTTGTTGCAGCACCGTGTTGAACAACGTCTCACATTTCTATTTGTCCTGCAGCTCAAAGAAACGGAGTCACACTGACGAGAAGCATCAAACAGCAGAAACACACCTCTTCATTAGTGGTGTAGGTGTGTGTGATTGTAGTTACACAACACAACACGACACGACACGACACAACACGACACGATACAACACGACACGACACGACACGCCCGTCTGACTCCAGTGAGACAAAAATACAACGTGAACAAAATGGTTTCTCAAGATTTCATTCTTTTATTTATTTAAAAAGATTGACAATTATTGGTGAAAAAGTGATTTAGTTAAAGCCTCTTCTTTATGATCTCTATTACAAAACCGGTCCCGCCTTCCACCACTGAACACCTAGACCGCTACAAGTCCTCGTGTGTGTGACGGCTGTCTTTACAGTAGTCTGAAACCAGAGACGACGATACGAGGTTAATGACATGAACAGGTGGTATTACGAGGTTAATGACATGAACAGGTGGTATTATGAGGTTAATGACATGAACAGGTGGTATTATGAGGTTAATGACATGAACAGGTGGTATTATGAGGTTAATGACATGAACAGGTGGTATTAAGAGGTTAATGACATGAACAGGTGGTATTACGAGGTTAATGACATGAACAGGTGGTATTAAGAGGTTAATGACATGAACAGGTGGTATTACGAGGTTAATGACATGAACAGGTGGTATTACGAGGTTAATGACATGAACAGGTGGTATTACGAGGTTAATGACATGAACAGGTGGTATTACGAGGTTAATGACATGAACAGGTGGTATTACGAGGTTAATGACATGAACAGGTGGTATTACGAGGTTAATGACATGAACAGGTGGTATTACGAGGTTAATGACATGAACAGGTGGTATTACGAGGTTAATGACATGAACAGGTGGTATTACGAGGTTAATGACATGAACAGGTGGTATTACGAGGTTAATGACACGAACAGGTGGTATTATGAGGTTAATGACACGAACAGGTAGTATTAAGAGGTTAATGACACGAACAGGTGGTATTATGAGGTTAATGACATGAACAGGTGGTATTATGAGGTTAATGACATGAACAGGTGGTATTATGAGGTTAATGACATGAACAGGTGGTATTACGAGGTTAATGACACGAACAGGTGGTATTACGAGGTTAATGACACGAACAGGTGGTATTAAGAGGTTAATGACACGAACAGGTGGTATTAAGAGGTTAATGACACGAACAGGTGGTATTAAGAGGTTAATGACACGAACAGGTGGTATTATGAGGTTAATGACATGAACAGGTGGTATTATGAGGTTAATGACATGAACAGGTGGTATTACGAGGTTAATGACATGAACAGGTGGTATTATGAGGTTAATGACATGAACAGGTGGTATTATGAGGTTAATGACATGAACAGGTGGTATTATGAGGTTAATGACATGAACAGGTGGTATTATGAGGTTAATGACATGAACAGGTGGTATTACGAGGTTAATGACACGAACAGGTGGTATTAAGAGGTTAATGACATGAACAGGTGGTATTACGAGGTTAATGACACGAACAGGTGGTATTAAGAGGTTAATGACATGAACAGGTGGTATTACGAGGTTAATGACATGAACAGGTGGTATTATGAGGTTAATGACATGAACAGGTGGTATTACGAGGTTAATGACATGAACAGGTGGTATTATGAGGTTAATGACATGAACAGGTGG